>JAKCPI010017839.1:0-14204 GCA_023213315.1 Euborellia annulipes | reverse complement strand
ATAAAAATTGAGTTAAGCACGGAATATTGTTTCAAATGCTATAATTAATATTATTTTTTTATGAAATATGTCCTAAAAAAATTTATATTTAATGTAAAAGCTTCAAATTATTTTTACAATATTTCAATGCAGGATTTTCATTTTGCAAAAATGGTTTATGTGCCTAACACGTTGTTTCGTAGTTCTTAATTTGATATTATTCCTGATAATGAAGATGCGATTTCGAAAAGACAACAAAATAAATAATATTAAGTCGATTTCATTATTATAACTTTGATTTACTGTTTCTATGTTCACTTCCATTCAGGAATTAATTGTTTAAACATTTTGTTTTTAATTTTAATATATTATTAAAATTTAAAATTTATTAAAAAATTTTTATTAAAAAAAGTTAAAAAGTTTCTATTATAAAATAAAAAAATATAACAATATAAAAAATATATAATAAATCATTTTTAAATTATAAAATTAAAATCATAAAATTAATATAAATAGTGCATAGATTAATTTGCAATCATGTGTCAAGAGACTTTGAAGCATTTTTGCAAATTGCAAATGGGACTTTGAGAATTTTGCAATAATAATTTTTTATATTTTATTGTTTTTCTCTAAATTAGTTGTATTTTTAGAAATAATTTATGAATATCTGCCAGAATTACAGTATTTACTTGCACAATTGACAAAAAAAAAAGATATATAATCTAATCAAAACAATTTAAATCAGAAAAACTTTAATGTTGATTTTCTCAAATCTCTGTAACTGGAGCTTGACACACTAATGCGTAACAGGGTCCAATTGAGGAACACTTTGTTTTAATAACATATTGATATTTTTTCAAATTTTTTAACAATTGGTTTTATTATGCAAAGAAAGCAAATTCCGGAAACAACCTATGTTCTGATCTGCCATATAATAAATATCAAATGCTACAAGGTGAAATAAATTTTTCATTCATTCCTTTATATTAAATTTGATTTGAAATGTTTGGATATATGAAAAAAAATGGCATAAAATAAAAGAAGGATCATATAATTGAAAATTGGAACAAAGAAGGAATTTGAATTATATGATCTTCTCTTCCTCGCTCTGCCCCTTTCTCACACTTTTCTATTTTATCCTATTTTTCAAACGTTCAACTCAAATTTAATAAAATCTCTCTCTCCTTATTTTACACACACAAAAAAATATTTTTATATAATTTACTTTCTCTGTATATATATAGAGAGAAAGAGAAAGTATTGGATTCATGTCAAAAATTCGATTTTTGTGGATATACACGTTTTGAGATCCCCTGAGTTCAAAAAAGTGGTTTTCGCGACATGGTCTGTCTGTGTTCAATCTAAAGCATGAAGGAATTGAGAGAGGGGTTTGAAATTTTATATTTAAGTTAGACACCCACCTAAGGCGTGAAAATAAGCTTTTAAACAAAATCGACCAAAGAGTACTAGTACTTTTCTGATGCACTTTTTCAGTTTTTTTTCGATTTTCTCAAAATTTGCTCAAACGATTTTTTTTTAATTTAAAAATCAATTATTTTTTAGATGCTCTTTAAAATGTATATTCTCATTTTGGGGGAATTTTTTGAAGACCACTTTACTCTTGTGCTTCATAGGAAAGATAGGAGAAATGGTTGCCATGGTAACAAAATATAAATATTTTCCCAAGTTTTTTTTTTTTTTCCCCGGAGGTATAAATTATACATCATGAATTCTAATATATCGGCGGAAACTAAATATATGTCGACACTAAAAATCTGGTGTGAAAAGCACAGAACACAACTTTCGTTACCGAAAGGTAAGGGAAAGTTGTGTATAGTGCGACCAGTCACACCAGATTTTCAAATTCCTTTTCCGGCTCTTCCTTTCATAGAGGCAATGTTAAATCCCCATTTGGGGATTTGCATGTTAATTTCGATTAAAAAGGGGATCACCTTAACTTTTTACACATTAAAAAAAAAATTATTTCCTATTCTTAAGAAATTTTGTATTTAATATTCTCTATTGTGTATAAAATAACTTATAATATGAAATTAAAATTTTGTAAAATAACCATAGTGTGTCAAGCAGTCAACATTTAAAATCCCTATGGAAATTTTGAATTAATTGACTTTTCGTTACTTATGTCAAGTTATCTAAGAGCAATGGGAAACTAAATATATTTCATCACAAAAAAATCTGCTGGTATAGCACAGTACACAACATTCTTTTACCAAAGGTAAGAGAAAGCTGTGTGCTGTGAGTCCCACTTATGTCCTCTTTGAGTATAAACGTTTCAAAATCCTTATTGTTTGTGAAGAGGATATTATCTAATTTCTGGTCTAAATATAGCCGTAATAAAGATCCTGGAGCTTTCTCATTAAAAATTTATCATTTAAGTAAAATATTCTAAATTTGGATCTGAGAATTCTTTATTGTATCGAAGAACCAAATGAAGGATAACGTCGACGTAAACTTTCTTTTATGTTAAAATATAATTGGCAATTTCTGCTCTATTGATTGACGTTTTATACATCTAAAGAAGATAAAAGAGTATAAAATCTCTCTCAGCGAGAGAGAGAGAGAGAGAGTAAATAATAATAAATTTAATATAGAGAACGTTATTTTTACACCTAATAGATGAGTGTATCTGACATTTGGCAATCGATCGGAAATTGACAGACAGACAGACAGAGAGAAGTTGAAGGAGTGAGAATAAATTATAGTTGAAGGTTATTTTAAGCCCTTCCCGAGAAAAAAAATAAAAAAAATGAATTATAAATTGATCAGACCGGAAGTTAAATCAGGCCGGGAAACAAATCAAAAGCGAATGGAGAGAAGCGACTATCAATATTTTAGTGATGCGAACGAAGGTTATAAAAAAAATACAACATATCAAGTTTTATAAATAAACTTATAAAAGATTTGCTTTGATCTGTTATAGATAGAGAAAAATTGAGCGGTCAACGAAAAATATTTGAGGAACGATAGATAACCTGTATCCTGAACAAACTCAATCTTCTGCCTACTAAATAATCCAATACAAATTTAAAAAAAAATCTGGTGTGACTCGTCGCACAGCACACAACTTTCTCTTACATTCGGTAATTGAAAGTTGTGTTCTGTACTTCATTCACACACCAGATTTTTTGTATCGAGATATATTTAGTTTCCACCGATATTTTTACTATTTTTTTTTTATATGATAATTGCGGAGTGTCCGTCTGTCTCTCTGTCTGTATTATTATTTTTGTTGTGTTGTAATATTGTATATTGATTTAAAACAAAAAAAAAAAAAAGAAATCTTTTCATATTTTGAACAATTTCTCTTTGCAGATAAACGGAAAGTTTCGCAAAGAGAGTTTGTTTTTATTAAATAGAATTGTAAATAAATATTGTACCAGGAATTCAGACAATAAATTGAATTGAATTGTCACGCTCTGTTTGACCAACTTCCCGTTAAAATTTTGAAACGAAGTTTGAGGACGTTATGGAGTGTCCAGGGAAATTACTCAGGTTCTGAAATTCCTATAACTTTTTGAGTTACTAATTCCTAAAGTTACGATTTCCTCCCATTGGCCAGAGGCCGGTTGTGTGTCTTCGTGCACGAAAGCACCTCGGGTAAACAAACGGGGATCCCGATAGAAATTTCAAATAAATAAAAAATATAATAAAATTTACTAATGTCTCTCTGTCTGTCTGTCTGTCTGTCACTCTTTGTTTGACCAACTTCTCGTTGGAATTTTGAAACAAAATTTTGTAGTCTTATAGATCAGTGTTACTTAAAGTAGTGGGGAGCGGCCCCCTAGGGGCCCATGGATTACCCGCAGGGGGGCCGCGTCAATGTAGCAAATAAATTATTAAATAAGTTTAAATACTTGGATTAAAATTATAAAATTTATAGAAAATATAATTGTGAGTACAGTATTTAAAATTTGCTTCTGGATTAAAAAAAAAATCTGGTGTGACAGAACACAACTTTCGATTACCCTTCCACACACAGCAACTCCCCCTCTCCTCGTAGAGTTGCCTGGGGGCTATATTGTGCTGAGATCCAATACTCCAATCCAATGCCTGCTTGAGGATTTATTTACATTAAATAAATAAGTTTATTTAATGAAAATATATCGCACGCCAAGGATTTGAACACGGATCTTCTTTGTAGAAGCCGACACCCTAGCCCACTACACCAGCGAGCCCCAATTATAATAGATATTTTCATATTACGGTGCAAAAACGTTTTTAATCATATCCCGAGACGCCGCCCGCCAGGGCCTAGCGCGGTAGGGGTGCCACGGAAAGCAATGATAAAATAAAAAAAGTAAAAATTAAAAAACACACATCATGAGGTCATGTGGTTGGTGACTCTATAGATTTTTTTAGAGAGAGACAATGTTTGTCAAACATATATGTAAATACGGCCCTGATTTTCCTCTAATATTATATACTACATAGATATCACACATGATGAGTGAGAGAATGTTTTTTTTTTTGTTTTTCAGGGTGTCCAATTGCGGGTTGATTGATTAAGAGAGATTTTTTTTTTTTTTTGCATGAAAAACAATTCATTGCTTGAATAAATTTTCAAATATTTTGTTTGCATAAATCATCTGCTTTTAAATTTATATTTCTCAAATTGAAGAGAGAGAGAAAGAAAAAAAATGATGCCAACTGAACAAACAAAAAAAAAAAACATTTTTTTTTAAAGAGAACTTGTTGAATTTAAGAAGCAATAAATAAATAAATAAAGGTGATTGATATAAACAGAAACAAGATTTGAATCTAATTGTCGTAAATTTTGTTCCACCTGTATCTTGGGTTTTGAAAAATAACAAATTGTTGTGGAATAACCCCAAGTACCAGGGCATATTTGTTAGGAGGGGCAAAGCTTAATTTGGCGCCCCCCTCCTTACCAATATTTTAAAATAATTAATACAAAAAATGGCTGTGTAGAATTAAATCACAGAAATGAAGAGGAATTACAAAACATTTCGGTTAACTTTATTATGCTTATTATACTTTATGTAAATAAGTTTTTGTTTAGCTTAAACAACTCAAGATCGCACAATAAAATTCCTCTATATATGTTAATATAAAGAGTGAGAAAGTATTGGATTCATGTCAAAAATTCAATGTCGAGATTTTGATGGATCTTGAGGTCCCCCTGAATAAAAAAAAAAAAGTGGTTTTCACGACATGGTCTGTCTGTGCTCAATTTAAAGCATGAAGGAATAGAGCTAAGAGGTTGAAATTTTATATTTAAATTAACCCCCCCCCCTAGGGCGTTAAAATAAGCTTTTAATCAAAATCGGCCAAAAAGTACTAGTATTTTATCATAGAGAAGATAAAGAAATGGTTGCCATGGTAACAAAATATAAATATTTTCCCATGTTTACATATTTTATATACTGTCGGAAACTAAATATGTGTCGACACAAACAATCTGGTGTGACAAGCATTATAGAAAAGTAGGCCCTACACATATTGAAAAATCTGGTGTGACTGGCGCACAGCACACAACTTTCTCTTACCTTCGGTAATCGAAAGTTGTGTACTGTGCTTGTCACACCAGATTATTTGTGTCGACATGTATTTAGTTTCCGAAAGTAGGGTACATTCGATTTTCAAGATGTAAAATTTATAAGTATGGGAAAATATTTATATTTTGTTACCATGGCAACCATTTCTCCTATCTTTTCTATGGAGTACAAGAGTAAAGTGGTCTTCAGAAGATTTCAATCACAAAATGAGAATATACATTTTATAGAGAATCTAAAAAATAATTGATTTTTGAATTTAAAAAAAAATCGTTGGAGCAAATTTTGAGAAAATCGAAAAAAACTGAAAAAGTGCATCAGTAAAGTACTAGTACTTTTTGGTCGATTTTGTTCAAAAGCTTCGTGTCACGTCCCATGGGGGTGTCTAACTTAAATATAAAATTTCAACCTCCTAGCTCTTTTCGTTCTTGAGATATTTTGTTCACAGACACACAGACAGACAGACAGACAGACAGACAGACAGACCATGTCGCGAAAACCACTTTTTTGGATTCAGGGGACCTCAAAACGTGAAGATCCATCAAAATCTCGACATCGAATTTTTGACATGAATCCAATACTTTCTCTCTCTATATATTAACATATATATAAGAGGTACGAGAAAGTAAAAACTAATACTTTAAAATTTTGCTCGCCCAGAAAAACAAAGAGGTGTTTAGTAAAACTTTCTTTTATTTAAATTTTTACCCTCACGGAGGACGAAATCTAGGCTTTCTTCATTTTCTTTACTTTTTGCAAAATCCACTCATTAGATTATTGCCAGCCGGCTCTGAGAGCTGTAACGTCAGCTGTAAAATTTGGCAGATAGCGTCTTGTTTGTTTTTCTGTTTTCTCCATCGCCTTTAAGCCTACAGCCATAGTTTTTCACCAATCCAGAATTATAATTTGTTATTATAATTTCTTGGATACCTTTGATTGCGATATATTCCCTTTTCAAATGTTTCCTAATAACTACCGTAAATCAATTTTGTTTTTGTGACACATGCCACCTCCCTAGATCCGGCCCTGTCTGGTTCTAAAGATTCTTGTTTAGTCGGCAATTATTGTATTAAAAAAAAAAAACAAAGGGCCCGTTGCTTCCGTTCTAGTCAAGTAGCAAACTTATCCGACCGATAGCGAAACATTGATATAATAAAGAAGAACAAGCAAGTTAAAAAAAATGAGTTTTTTTCACATATAATTAGTTTTCTGAGACATAAAGGGGCCATTTGGTATCCAAATAAAATCATCTGACTGCCTGGGATCCGAACCCGCGACACTTGGTATAGAAGGCCAGCATGCTAGCCACTACACCAAGCCCAAGGTCAATTAATTAAATTAAATTAATTTTTTAACAAAAATTTCCAAAAATATAAATAAACACGGATTGTGTTTCTTATTTCTCCCCGTTTTACCGAACTTTGGGGATTAGCTAACTACGATTTGGGTGGGCTTTTATTTAATTAGATGGAAAAGCCTCGAAAATTATAGTCAACTAGCTTATTCGAGGGATAGAAGTGAAGCAAATGGGTGTAAGAATTCATCTGTTAGTTTTTTTTTATTTCCAAATATTCAATAATATTATTAATTATCCCCACCAGAGAGAGATAGGGGGCTATAGACAACAATAAACAACTTTCGGGGGGACAAAATAAAACAAATTTTAGAAAAGCCCCCTTTAAGCCGCATTCGGAACTAGAGACATGTCTCTCCTCTCCTCTCACTCTCCGCTGCCATTTTGTTTCTAACTTTAATTTTATTCATGTCATGTAAAGTGTAAGTAATCTTGTTATTGGGGTATTTATTTATTATATAAAAACGAGCATATCTAAGTTAATATACACAAATATAACCAAAGGATAAACTTTTTTTTTTTGTCTACGTGAGGGATTATCAACAAAAAATTTGTTAAAATATAAAAAAAGAAATTGTATAGATAAGTTGTTTAGGGAATGACGCAGTGGAAGTCATGGACAGAGAACCAGTGTTTCCCAACCTTTTAAAATCCACGGCACCCCGTGCGTTAGGAATAACATTACACACTAGGGGCATGTGGTATTACTATATAACTTAGAGTAATATTCCTTATAAATAGAGACCGGATTTTAAGCAAAATGCTTATTGCTGAATTTTATAAGCAACCATTAGATATTTAATATCTACACGAATTACGAAAAACTAAGTGCATTAAGACTGCATTTTTTATGCTTTTTTTGAGTTTTCATGCTTATTTTCCCGTTTATGCTTATTTGAAATTATTTTACGAATATTTATTTATTTATTTATTTTTTTTATTAAAAAACACGCTTTTTCCCATTCACACACACATACGGGGACCGAGGGGGCCCCCCTCCCGAAATTTTACAAATATTAAGGGATCTTCCCCCCCCCCGAAATGTTCGATCGGCCCCGCAGTGCAAAAAAATATAGCCCTGTAAAATTTTTTTTTTCTCAGAGTGAAAAACTTAGGTTCCGCAAAAGGGAAAAAAATTTTCCCGCGGGGCGGAAAACTTTGGTTCCGCAAAAACAAAAGTGGCGGAAAAAATTTAGTTTCGTTACAAAAAATTTTCCGCAGAAAAATTTTTGAGTTCAGCCCCCCCCTAAAAAAATATCTATATACGCCCCTGTCATACACACAGTCTTTTCGGCTTAGGCCATTTAAGACTATGGTCCAGGCATTATTATTCAAACCGTGTGGTATCCAAATGGCTTAAATAAAATCATCGGACTACCTGGGATACGAACCCTCGACCATCGGTATACAAGGCAGGAGCGCTACCAACTACGCCAAGCCCTCTGGCTCGGGCCCCCTGGACCCAGGAGCGGATTAAAGGGGGGCGATCGCCCCCCCCCCGAGAAGAAATTCAACAAATTATAAAAACTAGTAATCATAGAAGAAGAGTATCTTCACTATCTCTCTTCTACAGGTATTACCATGGTCAATGCTCTGCCGAATTAAAATCAATTATCCCACCCAATGCAACATATTCACGGAACACAAGAGAGGCATCTTCCCAGCATCCCTATGCTGTTCAGATCACGACTAACAGAACAAATCAATTTCATTCTTCCTTTGTCCCCATGACCTCCCGTGATTGGAACAAGCTCCCTGCGTCTATCTTCCCCAAAACCTACAATCTCCAGACTTTCAAGTCTAACCTCAACAGGCATCTTCTCAGTTCCCGCAGTTGAGTTCCCCTTTTATGCTTCTCCTTTTGTTTTTATTTTCTTCCTGGCTGCATGTGACTATTGGTCATTATAGGTCTTCGGACCTTATGCACCCATTCCAAAAAAAAAAAAAAAAAAATCTAAAGAAATTATGATTTCCGCTCTTTAATTTCAATTGAATTTGTTACCAATCAATTTAAATAAATAGGAAAGGGGTCTAAATTGCCATAGATGCCCACAAAGTCCTTATAAAAAAAAAAACCACTCCCCCGACAAAATTGCATTAATCCGCCACTGCCTGGACCCCCTACTTGGGGCGGACTGCGACGGACCCTCGCAGGGGGGGGGGGGTAATCTGGTGGGACTGGCCGCACACTTTCGTTAATTTAAAGTTGCATTCTGTACTTGGTCATCAATCACGACCTTCATCAAAGCAAATATTGTCAATTAAACAAGATCTTTGATATTTTAATATTCATTGTAATCCTAAACAATTTATATTTAACTCTGATAAGCCCCCGGGTGTGGCATAGTAGGTAGCGCGCCTACCTCCTATACCAAACGTCGCGGGTTCGGACCCAGGCAGTCCGATGATTTTATTTAAGCCATTTGGATACCAGATGGCTTAAATAGAAATGCCTGACCCCACAATAAATATATTCCTTACAACGGTTATCGTCAAAGTCTTAAATGGCCTGAGTTGCCGAAAAGACTGTATGAATGTGAGTGTGAGTGTGAGTGTGAATGAGAAAAAAGTGTGAATGTTTAAAAAAAAAAAAAAAAAAAAAAAAAACTCTGATATGTATTCAATGAATCAGAGAAGCCGAGTCGCAGGTAATAAATAATTTTTGATAGGTAAATAAAAGAATAGCAGCTAAAATTATTTCATTTATTGACCCACTAATTTTAGCTGCTATTCTTTTATTTACCTATCAACGATTATCCAGCTATAAAATCCACATTTGTAAAATAATTTTTGTACATATCAGAGTAAAATAGAAATTGTTTAGGATTACAATGAATATTAAAATACCAAAGATCTTGTTTAATTGACAATATTTGCCCTGATGAAGGTCGTGATTGAAGACCGGCGAATAAAAATTAAATAAAATATTTTTTTATTTAATCTCCTGTCTGCAAAGTTCCTGCGTATCTCGACTAAACCTCCACAGCCATACAAACTTCAACTTCTTATAAGGACCAATAGTTGGTAATAAAATGAAAGAGAGACTAAAAATCTGGCGTGTGAGAGCTCAGCACGGTCAATCACACCAGATTTTTTAATTTTCTCGCTTGTAATAAAAAAAAAAAAAAATTATTTGTGTTTCACTGTTCCAACTGGCGTATAAATAAAGAAGCAATGTCTGCATTTCCTCTTAAATATGATTCTTAATTATACACAGGCACTAATTGCTTGAGCGCTAAATTAACTAATTATTCAAGAACAACCAAGTATATTATCTAGATAAAGCCAGAGAGTATTATATGAAAATTAATATAAATAAATTCCGTAGAGAGAGAGAAGCAAAACATAAAACAAGCACATTTTATATTTATGATGATTGAATTAAATAAATTTTACAATAGTATCAAGATAGCTGGATTATCAAACGAGACAAAGGAAAAATCTGGGGGGACCGGGCACACCAGTTTTTGAAATAATTTCATGGTCCTAGTTTATTTATAAATTGAATAATTTGTTATCGTTAATGAAAGAAATCAACACGCACACACGTAGAGAAAGAAATTTGTTTTAGTAATCGTTCAATTTAGATTATAATGAATTATTTAATTTGTATCATCATATAAATAATTTATATTCTTTTTCATTTTAATTATAAAGATAATAATTGGAATGAATTTATTTATAACCTAAATGAGAACTGTCATTCAATCAAATATCTAAATAAAAAATAACCTTTATATTTAATTTAATCTTCAATTTTAATAAAAAAATATAAATAAAATAACTGAGCTCACCATTTGTGAAATGAAATTTTGAAGGAGATTTTATATTGAGGAGATAAACACACTAAACACCAACACTTAGATAAAAGACACAACTAAAATAAAACGAAACTAACAAAAGACGGCATTTGGCAGCAAAGAATATAAAACTCAACAGCAAAGACATTAGAGAAAAAATATTGTTTGGATTTTAATTGTTAAAAAAATAATAATTAATTTTTAATAATTAAACAATGAAATAAATGGTATTATTAAAAATTGTAATAATTTATTTAAAAAAAAAAAGTAAACCCATTGTTTAAATTATTACGCAACCAATACAAATAATTATAATTAAAAAAAAAAAAAAAATTGATAACTTAGTTAAAAGCCCTCGGGGCATGGCGTAGAGGTTAGCGTGCTAACCTCGTATACCAAACGTCGCGGGTTCGGACCCCAGGCAGTCCGATGATTTTATTTAAGCCAATTGGATACCAAATGGCTTAAATAAGAATGCCTGGACCCCTATATGTATATTTATCAACAACGGTTATCGTCTAAAGTCTTAAATGGCCTGAGTTGCCGAAAAGACTGTGTGAATGTGTGTGTGAGTGTGAGTGTGAATGAGAAAAGTGTGAATGTTTTTTTTATAAAAAAAAAAAAAAAAAAACTTAGTTAAAAGACTTTCCAGCTTTTAATAACTAAGAAGTGGGAGGCTCTTTTAGGTCTATTTTTTTAATTCCTCGCACTATTTTATATATGAACATGAAAAATGTAAACAACCAAATTGTTCTTGTATCAATTTATAAAGAGATTTTGTCATAAAATAGTCAACACTAATTAGGACTATTAATGAGATTTTTGTTTGAATACCAAATTTTATTTATGTCGTAACTATGCCATAAGCAATTTGAGCTCTCACTAGTCTTCTTGTTTCTATTATTATTTTTTTTTTACAAAATTTATCTCAGAAAATAACGAATCGCAAGAATACATCAAATTTTTTATTTTATGGCTGAAATCTTGAATTTTTCGTTGTGAAATGAGGATACTCGTTTGATGAAGGTCGTGATTATAGACCGAAACGTCGACGATTACTAATTAAATAAAAGCTTTTTTTATTTAATTTCCTTAGCTGCTCTGTCTCCTATATCCGTAATAAATTTTGTAACAAATAGGCCTACATAGCAATAGAAATAAGTTTCAAGGCTTAAATTGCTCAAGGTGTCGGTGATGGCAATTTTGCTTAATTTGAAAAATATATATAGTTTTTTAACTTCAAAAACGCCCTTGGGCCATAGCATAGTGGTAGAGTATTCGCCTCTTGTGCTAGAGGTTAAGGATTCGATCTTAACAGATCTAACCCCCCAATTTTCTGGAAGTATTAATCGGATTAGGATGAGGTTTGGCAAATTTGTAGCCCTAAGTGGGCCTAAGAAGGTATCAAAATTAGAAGTAAATCGGACCGCACGGAGCGGAAAAAAATAGCGGTAAATTATTATCGTGAACCACAGTTTTCTCAGCCTCCTCTGAACCAATTCTTTTGAAACTCAGCCATAATAATTAGAAAGATAGCCTCTAGACCTGGAGCAAATTTCATGTCAATCCGTTCAGATAGTTCAGAAGTTATTCGTAAAAAAAAGAAATTGTATTTCAAGATTTCAAACTTCGTTATTTCAAAGAATATATCGAGATCTAATTAAGTATTTAATTTAATTATCTAATTAATATATTTAAAACTCACAAACACTATTTGTTTAAATTTTTAAATTTTAATTGCATAATAAATTAATTGCTTTGAATTTGTGGGATTTAAAAAGAGTAAAGAATTTGATGGAATTAATTTAAATATAAAAAAACCAAGTTGCAAAACTTTTCCGCTACATAACCATCCAATTAAGAGCGGGAAAGTTTTACAACTTGGTTGCCTATCTTTTTTCATTCGTTATTTTTTCTATATTAGATATAAAAATAAAATGAAAGAATTCAAATGCCGACTAATCTGAGATTAGTAGATACACGGACACTTTCTCGCTCTGTGTGTGTGTGTGTGTGCTGCTTAATCAATCAGTTTTCTCTCTTGAAAGGGCCTTTCTTGTTAAGCCTCAAGGGCTATGGATCCCTCTCCTTTTAGGGTTGAGAATAAAAAAAAAAAAAAAGATGGCCCGAGGATTTTGGTTTAATTTCAATTTGCCCGGGAAATCTTTTGTGCACCCTGCCGGTAACGAGTAGAGAGGGTGTGGGGGGGGGCTTCTTCTGGTCCAGCCAGCTTTGCCGCAAACAGGAAAACTTTTAATCAAAACCAAGAGAGAGAGAGAGAAAAGGTGAGGAGAGAGAGAGACTCGTGACCCAATTCAGAACACCCAAATGAAAGAAGATCTCCCCCTCCCCTCCCCCCCCCCAACCCCCCCTTCTCCATCGCTCTAATCCTTTTGTATTCGATTGAGCAAATAGTTTTGACTTTTTTTTTTTTTTGTTCGTTTATTTGATGTTATTCAAAAAAATAAAGGCCTGTTTGCTTTTTGTCTTTTATTTTTTTTTTAAATTAAATAATTAAAAGTAACGCTAATCTCCGTCTGTCTGTCTAAAACGCTCTGTTGAGCAATTTTGAAATGGAATTTTATATTCCCAAAGAGGATCTTCTAGGAATTAGAGGGAAATTAATTTTGTTCAAAAATTTGTTGACAATTATTTGTAAGTACATCTAATATTTACTAAAAAAAAAAATTTTTGTATATAATTATTGTAAATTAATTAAATTTTTCTAAATAAATGTTATGATCATAGGCCCTGATGAAGGTCGTGACAGACGACCGAAACGTCGGCAAGTAAAAATTAAATAAAAGATTTTTTTATATAATCTCCGGGCTGCAAAGTTTCCATTTCGGTTTCCTGATTAATAAAAGAATTTGATTTTCTGTTTAACTGTGGTCTATTTGTAAAAATTACAACGTTTCGTCCACTCATTCTGTGCCCTTCTTCAGGTACAATTCAGCTAAGAGAAGTTGTCATATCTGTAACAAACTCATTGTGATAGATGTAACAACCTTTATAATGAAGAAGGGCGCAGAATGAGTGGCCAAAACGTTGTAATTTTTACAAATAAACCACAGTTAAACAGAAAATCAAATACTTTTATTGTGATAGCCTAAACACTAAAATTCATTTAGTTTAAGAGAAAGTAAAAAAAAAAAAAATAATTTAAAATTCTATCATTTTCCATTATTCTTTTCCTTTGATATTTGCTGTCTAAAATAGAGAGAGAGAGAGAGAGAGAAGAGAGAGAGAGGGTTGGTTGAGAGGACTCTCTCCTCTCTTGTTCGTCAAAGGAAGGACTTGGGCCTCCTCTGCTTTGAGAGTCTTAACTAACCACTTGCTATTATTAGTTTCAAGACAGGAACATCCTCCCCAGGAACTTCATAATTATTCAAATTTAAAGTAAAAAAAGGGAGGAAAGAGTATTAATAAATTAGCTTCCAAAAAAGGGCATAAATCAGGATATTAATTTCCTTTCTCAGATTGAAGTATAATAAAATAATAAAAAGAAAGAAAAAAATCCTCTAAATATCTATAATT
>JAKCPI010017838.1:0-13785 GCA_023213315.1 Euborellia annulipes | reverse complement strand
CAGTAAAGTACTACTCATTGGGGAAATTTGAGGGCCCGGCATTTTTCCTGGTCTCTCTAAAATCAATGAGTGTAAAATTCCATTTCGAATTTTCAACGGAGTTGTTGATCAACAAAGCGTGATAAATAGACGGACAGACAGACGGATACTCAGCAATTATTATTATTATTTGAAATTCCTACTGGGATCCCTCGTTTATTTACCTCGAGGTGCTTCCGTGCACGAAGAAACACACCTCAAACCCAACCAGCCTCTGGCCGTAATCATCTACCTTTGTGAGATTACATTATTTCCTATCCCTAACTCCTCCTCCTGGGTCTACTTCTAGTTAACGAGCTAATTCTTATTTCTGGTTCCATCCGGTTCCTTCATCCAACCTCTTTTATATGTCAGGGAGGATGTCCTAGTTTGAGGAGTGGACACCCCCTCAGCACCGGCAAGCCTACTCCTTTCGAAGAAAGCATTACTGGGAGGAATCTTCATTACATCCCTTCCACTGGACTGGATGCCACAGTAACTCCTCTCCTTAGCCTGAGGGCTATTGAGGCTTGATCCAATATTCCAAATAAAAAGTGCCTGCGTGAGGATTTGTTTATATTAAATAATTATTTTGGTATTTAATGAAAAAATCCCTCACCCAGAATTGAACACGGATCTACTTTGTTGTAGCTTTTGCCCCATCCAGCCAGTTACACCAGCGAGCCCATTCCCACTCAGCATATAGGGATTTTAATACAATAGTAAGTGTTGAAATGATGAAAATTAAAATTTTTAAACCATTACTGTAAGCGAAATATATTTGTCTAAAAAAGAATTTCCACCTTTTTTCCTTCGGCCTTCTTCTCTCACATTATTTGCCACGTTTATAAAATCGGTTAGAGAGACCTTCTTACAGTCACTATAACTTCGCATTAAGTTAAGGGTTAAATTAGGTACACCAATAAAAATACTTTTCTCTTTGAATAAATTGCAGCAATAATGTAAACTGAACGAAGTAATATGCGTTTTCATAAATTAAAATTAAATATACAAATTAAACACTAGGTTATTAACCTAGTGCACGGTGGTATATTCAAATTCAATTTACAAAATGTTTCAACGAGAACCAAGGTCGAAAGTTCGAATCTTATGATATTCTCATTTTGCGATTGAAATCTTCTGATGACCACTTTTACTCTTGTATTTCATAGGGAAGATAGGGAGTAAAATGGTTGCCACGGTAAAAAAATATAAATATTTTCCCATACTTATAAATTTTACATCTGAATTCATATGTTCCGTAGGCTGAACGCCGGGAACTAAATATATTTCGACACGAAAAATCTGGTGTGATAAGAACAGTACACCCTTTCGATTAACGAAGGTAAGAGTGCTGTGCGCCAGTCACACCAGATTTTTAGTATTAAAAAACTTTTGTTTTTGTATTATTTTATTAAATATGTGGGGGAGGGGGCTACATACGATTAAAATATTTTTAATGGAGGCGGTTGTAACATAAAGTTTTGGAAACCACTGGCCTAAAGTAAAGACTCATTCTAGAAAATTATACTATGTGTAAAACCCAAAGGCCGGATCCAGGGAAGTTTTTCAGGGTTTTAATTTTTTCTGACCAGACGCGAAGCTCGCCGAATGCGATAGCATTGTTAATTATTTTATTTATTAAGATTTGATGACAGGTTGAAAATTGAAAAAATGTTTTTGACGGCTATTTAGCTAAATCGAGCCAAATAAATAGAAAACATTCAAAAAATAGGGTTGATTATTATTACCCCCCTAGGATGAAGGGTTGATTATTTAAGAAAGGCCTTGGAATATTCCAAATCACTTGTTGACATTTTTTTCCATCTCCTAAATATAGTTAGATTAGAGTAAAAGGTTTTTTTTCTTTTTAAATAAAAAGGGAATTGTTATTTTGATCTATTTTATTCCTATAGAAAGAAAGACGAGTCTCTCGTTCAGTCGAGGTCGTGGCCTGCAGGCAGGCGAGTTGTGCTTAAAGATGAATCAAAGTGAATAATTAATATAGTGTAACCCACCCTGACCTCACCGTCATCCAGCACACCCTCTTGAGTGTCTTATTAAAGGTAATTATTAAGCATTTTATCGTTGAAAAAAATGATAGAAACAAATAATTTGACTGCGAAAAACGATTCTTTTGAATATGAAATTAAATATTTTATATTTCACTAAGGGTAGAGGGTGAATATAAGTTGTTGAAAGGGAGAGGGGGGAGTGTAGGTGTCATTGAAAAAAAATAATTTTTTTATTTTTATTTATTATTTTTTTTTTTTTAAACACACTTTTTTCTCATTCACACTCAACATTCACACAGTCTTTGCGGCAACTCAGGCCATATAAGACTTTATACGATAACCGTTATTAATTAATAATATACACATTGGGGGTTCCAGGCATTTCAATTTAAGCTAATTGGTATCCATTTCCGACTGCCAGGGGTCCGAACACTCGACGTTCGGTATAGAAGGTAGGCACGCTACCAACTACACCAAGTCTGAGGACATTTTTTTATCTTTTCTTAAGTCATCATTGTTTACCATTATATTCTTTCTATATAGCCTATATTTTTGTTAATCATATTTCTTTAATATACTTTTACTCAGGGGGGGGACTAAGGGTTGAAAATTAAAATAAAATAATTTCAAAAAATAAAATAAAAATAATTATTTATTTATAGATGTATTTAAATTATTTTGAGAGTAATTCCGCGGTGAAGGCTCGCATTTCCTTAAAGGGGGGGGAGGTATGCAGGCATTCACCAGGGGGATTAATGCCCCATCCTCTATAATGCACAAAAGATATTAATGTTTTTTAATACTTTTACTAAAAAATAAGTGCATTCCGTTTGAGTTAAAATTTATTAAAAAATTTGTGAATGTTTTTTATAAAAAAAAAAGTATTAATTTTTAAAATTTTACATTAAAAATAACTTTTTTTTTCGAAAAAAAGTATTTTTTTCAAATCTCAGGGGTGCGTAATTACCCCCTTTACCCCCCACATCCCTTGTATCCGCCCTTGGTACTGTGCGACCAGACACACCAGACTTTTATTAAAATTTAATTATATGATTTCTATTAGATAAAATTGAATTTTTGATTTTTAATTTTTTTAATTTAGCCCAAATAACACTTTCATAAGATGAGTCAAATAATTATTCTGCAAATATAAATATTCCAATATTAGGATTAGAATCAAAAAGAATATTTGTGAAAGGATTAAGAGATAATTAAAACAAAGATTTAATAAAATAATCTTTATTGAATAATTAATGATTGAATAGGATAAAAAATAATAGCTTAATAATATATTTCTTTGTTTCAGAAGAGAGACTTTAGAAAAAACATCCATGTGCGTCATCATAATTCATCATTATTATCAAATAAACAGCGCATACGCAATTGCAATTTATTTTTAAAAAAGTAAACCTACATATAAGAAGCAAGCAAAGCAAAGCAAGTCTTTTAGTCGAATTCATCTCGAGGAAGGAGCCATCTCTGCAAAAATCATCTCTTCGATTAGTGAGAATAAAAGGACACACACCCCTCATCTCACTCCAATTAAATGGTATTTATAATTTGCACATTTCATTTTCATAAAGGGTTAACATTTTATTTTTTTGTATTTTCTTTCTTAACATATATTTATAAAATTATCCTTTTTTTAATGATGAATGCAGAGGTTGAAAAGGGGTGTACATTAGGGTGGTTCTTAGCTATAGGTATAGTTTTCTGAAAGTTTAAAATTTTGTTGCTCCCAACCCCTAATCTTGTTCCAATCAACAAATAAAAGGGGTCAACTCAATTGGACAACTTATAGGGGTCCCACAAACGCCTTGAATTTGCAACATAGGGTAAACGTTTCGTTTAAGAAGCGGTAAAAAAAATTATTTCCGAATATATCCCTAATAAATAAATAAATACTAACAAGAACCATAGGAAGCAGGGCCGTTCATAGGGGGGAGGGCGACCGGAGCCTTCGCCCAGGGCGCAAATTTTGAAGGGGCGCAAGTGCAGATGAAAAAATTTTGGTTCCGGGGGCGCCACACGGGAAAAAATTTCGGTCCCGGGGGCGGCAAAAATTAAAACATTTTTTCGGACGGGAAAAAAATTTTGGTTCCGGGGGCGCCAAACGGGAAAAAATTTTGGTTCCGGGAGCGGAAAAAATTAGCGTCTCTAAAAAAAAAGGTAAAACATTTTTCCGGACGGGAAACATTATTGTGACAATGTAAAAAATATATACAAAGGGCGCTAAAGGACTAACTTGCCCCGGGCGCTAAATAACCTAGGCACGGCCCTGATAGGAAGTATTTAATTTGTGGTGAGTTTCAGGGGTGGATTAATTAAGACTTAAATTAATAGTTATTTAATTTCGAATTTTTTCCCAAAGGAATAAAACCCCGTTAGTTTGCGAGTAAATAGAATTTTTATAAAGAGAGAATTTATTTGATAATTATAATTTTTGGGCGCTTAGAGAGCAATGCGATCTATTCTGCTGCCTGTTGTCTTTATTTAGTTGTATTCCAGTCGAGCCAAGAGTCATTTGATCGATCTCCTCTCTCTCGTGTGTTGAGTTTATTTTATATTGTGTTGTTATTTGTGCGATTAAGCCGTTCATCCCCCAAACTCATTTACTCTCCATCTGGCCATCTTTTTATTAAGGTAATTAATATTTTCATATCTCATTTAGATAATGAATTAAATTTCTATTTTCTTTTTTTTTCTGTCTTATTACTTAGGGTATATAAAATTATCCAATTTTTTTTAGATATAATCAATTCGTACCCAAGGTGGAGGGTGAGTTTATCAGAAGGGCTGTAAATCACTCCTTCTGATAAATAATTTTTATTTAAAAATGAAATTTAAAATACTAATACAAAATTATATTTTTTTGTAAAATTTTTAATTTAAGGTAATTGATTACTTTCTCTCCCTTCTCACCCTCCACCCCACGGAGCCGTCAGTTACAATACATTTTTTAACAATATTTTTCATATTTTTTGAAACTGTATTTAAAACGGATATTGTGAAGGGATTATGGGTTAATTAAAAAAATTTTATAAAAAAAAAATAATCTTTATTGAATATTTAAAACTTATCTTAAGATATACAATAACATAGGAAATAATAATTAAATATTTCTTTGTTTCAGAAGAGAAAAAAAACATCCAAGTGCGTCATCTTCATTAGCAAATAATCAACTCATACGCATCTGTCTCTCTCTCTCCCTTTTGACTCAGCTTCTAAGTTTTTTTTTGAATGCGAGTGTAGGTTTTTTTTTTTATTAAATTTAAAAAATTTCTTCCTAAAACCTCATTTTATTTTAGAGCATTCTAATATGGATTAATATTTCTAATTATACGTTGTATAATTATATTAGATAATAAAAAATTAGCCCCCCCCCTTGTGATAAGGGATGTTTTTTAAAAGTATGTGAATAAAGTAATTTCTTTTAATAATAACTTAAATTATAATAAATAAATATATTATTGTGGTGAGAAGTATTTAAAAAAAAATATATGGGGCATTCCACGCCAACTCGACCACTTCTGAACCCGACCATTTTTGATTTGGCTGAAACTTTGTCATCTTTTTATACCCTATTGAAAACGTGTCTGAGAATTTTTTCAGATTTTTCGACCCAGCCAAAAAAAAGTTATAGCATTTTCAAAAAACATCGATTTTTTTTTTCAAATAACCGTAAAACTGTCAAAAATTAACTTATCGGGACGATTTTTTTTTTGAAATTTTTGTCTTTAAATGTACTTTTCAGAAATAAATATGACAAAATTTTACAGATTCATCTTAAACGTTTTTTTTGACATTTTCGGAAAAAAACAAAAATTTCGGGATGAATGACACTTTTTTTTTTTAATTTTTTTTTTTTATAAAAAACTTTGATTTTTTCTACAAATTCTCTGAAAATTTCAGAGTGGGATTATTTCGCGTTCTATTTTTTTTTTATTTTTGAAAAAAAAAAAAATTTTTTTTCTCCGCTTATTTATCATGATGGTGCTCTTAAATTCTTCCAGGACTGCCCGAGATTCTAGAAAATTGAAGAAAAATAATAATAATAATACCCAAGAAAAATTGAGAAAATATGGGGCTTTTCAGGGCCTCCGGAGGATGGCTGGTCCCATGGCCCCCCTTTAATTTTTCTTGGGGCAAGGAGCTTTCTGGGGAGGCCCGGCACCCCCCCTAGTTACGCCCATGTTTCTAAGCTTTTACTTGACGCTTCAAATTCTTCAGTAGTTGAATACACAACTAATTTCTATCTTTTTCAGGATAAATGGAATTTTCTCGATTTTCATCACCCCTAACTATTATTATTATTATTTTTCTTCAATTTTCTAGAATCTCGGGCAGTCCTGGAAGAATTTAAGAGCACCATCATGATAAATAAGCGGAGAAAAAAAATTTTTTTTTTTCAAAAATAAAAAAAAAATAGAACGCGAAATAATCCCACTCTGAAATTTTCAGAGAATTTGTAGAAAAAATCAAAGTTTTTTATAAAAAAAAAAAAATTAAAAAAAAAAAGTGTCATTCATCCCGAAATTTTTGTTTTTTTCCGAAAATGTCAAAAAAAACGTTCAAGATGAATCTGTAAAATTTTGTCATATTTTTTTCTGAAAAGTACATTTAAAGACAAAAATTTCAAAAAAAAATCGTCCCGATAAGTTAATTTTTGACAGTTTTACGGTTATTTGAAAAAAAAATCGATGTTTTTTGAAAATGCTATAACTTTTTTTTGGCTGGGTCGAAAAATCTGAAAAAATTCTCAGACACGTTTTCAATAGGGTACAAAAAGATGACAAAGTTTCAGCCAAATCAAAAATGGTCGGGTTCAGAAGTGGTCGAGTTGGCGTGGAATGCCCCATATATTTTTTTTAAATACTTCTCACCACAATAATATATTTATTTATTATAATTTTAGAAGTTATTATTAAAAGAAATTACTTTATTCACATACTTTTAAAAAACATCCCTTATCACAAGGGGGGGGCTAATTTTTTATTATCTAATATAATTATACAACGTATAATTAGAAATATTAATCCATATTAGAATGCTCTAAAATAAAATGAGGTTTTAGGAAGAAATTTTTAAATTTAATAAAAAAAAAAACCTACACTCGCATTCAAAAAAAAACTTAGAAGCTGAGTCAAAAGGGAGAGAGAGACAGATGCGTATGAGTTGATTATTTGCTAATGAAGATGACGCACTTGGATGTTTTTTTTTCTCTTCTGAAACAAAGAAATATTTAATTATTATTTCCTATGTTATTGTATATCTTAAGATAAGTTTTAAATATTCAATAAAGATTATTTTTTTTTTATAAAATTTTTTTAATTAACCCATAATCCCTTCACAATATCCGTTTTAAATACAGTTTCAAAAAATATGAAAAATATTGTTAAAAAATGTATTGTAACTGACGGCTCCGTGGGGTGGAGGGTGAGAAGGGAGAGAAAGTAATCAATTACCTTAAATTAAAAATTTTACAAAAAAATATAATTTTGTATTAGTATTTTAAATTTCATTTTTAAATAAAAATTATTTATCAGAAGGAGTGATTTACAGCCCTTCTGATAAACTCACCCTCCACCCTTGGGTACGAATTGATTATATCTAAAAAAAAATTGGATAATTTTATATACCCTAAGTAATAAGACAGAAAAAAAAGAAAATAGAAATTTAATTCATTATCTAAATGAGATATGAAAATATTAATTACCTTAATAAAAAGATGGCCAGATGGAGAGTAAATGAGTTTGGGGGATGAACGGCTTAATCGCACAAATAACAACACAATATAAAATAAACTCAACACACGAGAGAGAGGAGATCGATCAAATGACTCTTGGCTCGACTGGAATACAACTAAATAAAGACAACAGGCAGCAGAATAGATCGCATTGCTCTCTAAGCGCCCAAAAATTATAATTATCAAATAAATTCTCTCTTTATAAAAATTCTATTTACTCGCAAACTAACGGGGTTTTATTCCTTTGGGAAAAAATTCGAAATTAAATAACTATTAATTTAAGTCTTAATTAATCCACCCCTGAAACTCACCACAAATTAAATACTTCCTATCAGGGCCGTGCCTAGGTTATTTAGCGCCCGGGGCAAGTTAGTCCTTTAGCGCCCTTTGTATATATTTTTTACATTGTCACAATAATGTTTCCCGTCCGGAAAAATGTTTTACCTTTTTTTTAGAGACGCTAATTTTTTCCGCTCCCGGAACCAAAATTTTTTCCCGTTTGGCGCCCCCGGAACCAAAATTTTTTTCCCGTCCGAAAAAATGTTTTAATTTTTGCCGCCCCCGGGACCGAAATTTTTTCCCCGTGTGGCGCCCCCGGAACCAAAATTTTTTCATCTGCACTTGCGCCCCTTCAAAATTTGCGCCCTGGGCGAAGGCTCCGGTCGCCCTCCCCCCTATGAACGGCCCTGCTTCCTATGGTTCTTGTTAGTATTTATTTATTTATTAGGGATATATTCGGAAATAATTTTTTTTACCGCTTCTTAAACGAAACGTTTACCCTATGTTGCAAATTCAAGGCGTTTGTGGGACCCCTATAAGTTGTCCAATTGAGTTGACCCCTTTTATTTGTTGATTGGAACAAGATTAGGGGTTGGGAGCAACAAATTTTAAACTTTCAGAAAACTATACCTATAGCTAAGAACCACCCTAATGTACACCCCTTTTCAACCTCTGCATTCATCATTAAAAAAAGGATAATTTTATAAATATATGTTAAGAAAGAAAATACAAAAATAAAATGTTAACCCTTTATGAAAATGAAATGTGCAAATTATAAATACCATTTAATTGGAGTGAGATGAGGGGTGTGTGTCCTTTTATTCTCACTAATCGAAGAGATGATTTTTGCAGAGATGGCTCCTTCCTCGAGATGAATTCGACTAAAAGACTTGCTTTGCTTTGCTTGCTTCTTATATGTAGGTTTACTTTTTTAAAAATAAATTGCAATTGCGTATGCGCTGTTTATTTGATAATAATGATGAATTATGATGACGCACATGGATGTTTTTTCTAAAGTCTCTCTTCTGAAACAAAGAAATATATTATTAAGCTATTATTTTTTATCCTATTCAATCATTAATTATTCAATAAAGATTATTTTATTAAATCTTTGTTTTAATTATCTCTTAATCCTTTCACAAATATTCTTTTTGATTCTAATCCTAATATTGGAATATTTATATTTGCAGAATAATTATTTGACTCATCTTATGAAAGTGTTATTTGGGCTAAATTAAAAAAAATTAAAAATCAAAAATTCAATTTTATCTAATAGAAATCATATAATTAAATTTTAATAAAAGTCTGGTGTGTCTGGTCGCACAGTACCAAGGGCGG
The DNA here is from genome assembly GCA_023213315.1 of Euborellia annulipes. Taxonomy (NCBI): domain Eukaryota; kingdom Metazoa; phylum Arthropoda; class Insecta; order Dermaptera; family Anisolabididae; genus Euborellia; species Euborellia annulipes. The sequence continues at coordinate 4,389 of JAKCPI010017838.1, read as the reverse complement.
ATACAAGGGATGTGGGGGTAAAGGGGGTAATTACCCACCCCTGAGATTTGAAAAAAATACTTTTTTTCGAAAAAAAAAAGTTATTTTTAATGTAAAATTTTAAAAATTAATACTTTTTTTTTTATAAAAAAACATTCACAAATTTTTTAATAAATTTTAACTCAAACGGAATGCACTTATTTTTTAGTAAAAGTATTAAAAAACATTAATATCTTTGTGCATTATAGAGGATGGGGCATTAATCCCCCTGGTGAATGCCTGCATACCTCCCCCCCCCCCCCCCCCCTTTAAGGAAATGCGAGCCTTCACCGCGGAATTACTCTCAAAATAATTTAAATACATCTATAAATAAATAATTATTTTTATTTTATTTTTTGAAATTATTTTATTTTAATTTTCAACCCTTAGTCCCCCCCCCCCCTGAGTAAAAGTATATTAAAGAAATATGATTAACAAAAATATAGGCTATATAGAAAGAATATAATGGTAAACAATGATGACTTAAGAAAAGATAAAAAAATGTCCTCAGACTTGGTGTAGTTGGTAGCGTGCCTACCTTCTATACCGAACGTCGAGTGTTCGGACCCCTGGCAGTCGGAAATGGATACCAATTAGCTTAAATTGAAATGCCTGGAACCCCAATGTGTATATTATTAATTAATAACGGTTATCGTATAAAGTCTTATATGGCCTGAGTTGCCGCAAAGACTGTGTGAATGTTGAGTGTGAATGAGAAAAAAGTGTGTTTAAAAAAAAAAAATAATAAATAAAAATAAAAAAATTATTTTTTTTCAATGACACCTACACTCCCCCCTCTCCCTTTCAACAACTTATATTCACCCTCTACCCTTAGTGAAATATAAAATATTTAATTTCATATTCAAAAGAATCGTTTTTCGCAGTCAAATTATTTGTTTCTATCATTTTTTTTTCAACGATAAAATGCTTAATAATTACCTTTAATAAGACACTCAAGAGGGTGTGCTGGATGACGGTGAGGTCAGGGTGGGTTACACTATATTAATTATTCACTTTGATTCACTTTAAGCACAACTCGCCTGCCTGCAGGCCACGACCTCGACTGAACGAGAGACTCGTCTTTCTTTCTATAGGAATAAAATAGATCAAAATAACAATTCCCTTTTTATTAAAAAGAAAAAAAACCTTTTACTCTAATCTAACTATATTTAGAGATGGAAAAAAATGTCAACAAGTGATTTGGAATATTCCAAGGCCTTTCTTAAATAATCAACCCTTCATCCTAGGGGGGTAATAATAATCAACCCTATTTTTTGAATGTTTTCTATTTATTTGGCTTCGATTTAGCTAAAATAAACTTAAAAAACATTTTTTCAATTTTCAACCCCTTATCAAATCTTAATAAATAAAATAATTAACAATGCTATCGCATTCGGCGAGCTTCGCGTCTGGTCAGAAAAAAAATTAAAACCCTGAAAAACTTCCCTGGATCCGGCCTTTGGGTTTTACACATAGTATAATTTTCTAGAATGAGTCTTACTTTAGGCCAGTGGTTTCCAAACTTTATGTTACAACGCCTCCATTAAAAATATTTAATCGTATGACGCCCCCTCCCCCACATATTTAATAAAATAATACAAAAACAAAAGTTTTTAATACTAAAAATCTGGTGTGACTGGCGCACAGCACTCTTACCTTCGTTAATCGAAAGTTGTGTACTGTGCTTATCACACCAGATTTTTCGTGTCGAAATATATTTAGTTCCCGACAGTAGGCCTACGGAACATATGAATTCAGATGTAAAATTTATAAGTATGGGAAAATATTTATATTTTGTTACCATGGCAACCATTTCTCCTATCTTCCCTATGAAATACAAGAGTAAAGTGGTCATCAGAAGATTTCAATCGCAAAATGAGAATATACATAAGATTCAAACTTTCGACCGTTGGTTCTCGTTGAAACATTTTGTAAATTAAAATTAAATATACAAATTATACACTAGGTTAATAACCTAGTGTTTAATTTGTATATTTAATTTTAATTTATGAGAATATACATTTTAAAGAGCATCTAAAAAATAATTGATTTTTGAATTTTAAAAAAAATCGTTGGAGCAAATTTTGAGAAAATCGAAAAAAACTGAAAAAAGTACATCAGTAAAGTACTAGTACTCTTTGGCCGATTTTGATTAAAAGCTTATTTTTCCGGTCCCGGGGGTGTTTAACGTAAATATAAAATTTCAACCTCATAGCTCAATACCTTCATGCTTAAAATTGAACACACACACACACACACACACACACACCCTCACACACACACACATCAAATCTCGACATCAAATTTTTGACATGAATCCAATACTTTCTCTCTCTATATATATTACATATATACATAGGTAAGAGAAAGTAAAAATTAGCCAAAGGGTAATCTCACTCCCGTAGAATGCGTTCGTGTGTGTCGAAAAATGTTAAAAACTCAATATATATAATATATATTTTGAATTTTTTACTTTTTCTTACCTATGTATATATGTAATATATATAGAGAGAGAAAGTATTGGATTCATGTCAAAAATTCGATGTCGAGATTTTGATGGATCTTCACGTTTTGAGGTCCCCTGAATCCAAAAAAGTGGTTTTCGCGACATGGTCTGTGTGTGTGTGTGTGTGTGTGGGGTGGGTGGGTGTGTGTGTGTGTGGGTGTGTGTGTGTGTGTTCAATTTTAAGCATGAAGGAATTGAGCTATGAGGCTGAAATTTTATATTTAAGTTAAACACCCCCCGGGACCGGGAAAATAAGCTTTTAATCAAAATCGGCCAAAGAGTACTAGTACTTTGCTGATGTACTTTTTCAGTTTTTTTCGATTTTCTCAAAATTCGCTCTAACGATTTTGATTAAAATTCAAAAATCAATTATTTTTTAGATGCTGTTTCAAATGCATATTCTCGTTTTGCCCTCAAAATTGTTTGAAGCACACTTTACTCTTGTGCTTCATAGGAAATATAGGAGAAATGGTTGCCATGGTAACAAAATATAAATATTTTCCCCATTTTTACTTTCTCTTACCTATGTATATATGTAATATATATATAGAGAGAAAGTATTGGTTTCATGTCAAAAATTCGATGTCGAGATTTTGATGGATCTTTACGTTTTGAGGTCCCCTGTATCCAAAAAAGTGGTTTTCGCGACATGGTCTGTCTGTCTGTGTGTGTGTCTGTGTGTCTGTGTGTGTGTGTGTGTGTTCAATTTTAAGCATGAAGGAATTGAGCTACGAGGTTGAAATTTTATATTTAAGTTAAACACCCCCCGGGACCGGAAAAATAAGCTTTTAATCAAAATCGGCCAAAGAGTACTAGTACTTTACTGATGTACTTTTTCAGTTTTTTTCGATTTTCTCAAAATTCGCTATAACGATTTTGATTTAAATTCAAAAATCAATTATTTTTTAGATGCTCTTTCAAATGTATATTCTCGTTTTGCTCTCAAAATTGTTTGAAGCACACTTTACTCTTGTGCTTCATAGAGAAGATAGGAGAAATGGTTGCCATGGTAACAAAATATAAATATTTTCCCATGTTTATAAATTTGACATCTTTAATTCTAATATATTGGCGGAAACTAAATTTTTGTCGACACAAAAAATCTGGTGTGACAAGCACAGAACACAACTTTCGATTACCGAAGGTAAGAGAAAGTTGTGTGCTGTGCGACAGTCACACCAGATTTTTTACTTTCTCTTACCTCTATATATATGTTAATATATAGAGAGAGAAAGTATTGGATTCATGTCAAAAATTCGATGTCGAGATTTTGATGGATCTTTACGTTTTGAGGTCCCCTGTATCCAAAAAAGTGGTTTTCGCGACATGGTCTGTCTGTCTGTGTGTCTGTGTGTGTGTGTGTGTGTGTGTGTGTGTTCAATTTTAAGCTTGAAGGAATTGAGCTAGGAGGTTGAAATTTTATATTTAAGTTAAACACCTCCCGGGAGCGTGAAAATAAGCTTTTAATCAAAATCGGCCAAAGAGTACTAGTACTTTACTGATGTACTTTTTCAGTTTTTTTCGATTTTCTCAAAATTCGCTCTAACGATTTTGATTAAAATTCAAAAATCAATTATTTTTTAGATGCTCTTTCAAATGTATATTCTCGTTTTGCCCTCAAAATTGTTTGAAGACCACTTTACTCTTGTACTTCATAGAGAAGATAGGAGAAAAGGTTGCCATGGTTACAAAATATAAATATTTTCCCATGTTTATAATTTTGACATCTGAATTCAAATATTCCCTACTGCCGGGAACTAAATACATGTCGACACAAAAAATCTGGTGTGACAAGCACAGTACACAACTTTCGATTACCGAAGGTAAGACAAAGTTGTGTGCTGTGCTTGTCACACCACTTTTTT
>JAKCPI010017837.1:0-14330 GCA_023213315.1 Euborellia annulipes | reverse complement strand
AGTAAAAAATATCTTCCATTAAGTAAATCGAATACGTAATTCATCTTTTTGAAATTTTTTTTTTTTTCAATTAAATTTAATATATAATCTAAATGCCTGTTACTTTAGATTTATTGTAAAATAATTTCAGTATTTTTCCGCTAATTGCCCTCTGGGATCAAATGACCCTTCGACCACCTCCCCCCCTCCATCATTCCCATTAATCCCCCACACACACATGGTGCGTTTCCAGTAAATTACCTCGATAGAGGGTTCATAATTCAATATGCATGATCATATAACTGTTTGTATTCATTAACGAAACGGTTTTTTTTTTTTGTTCAAGCCCACCGCCCCCCTCCCTAAGGACATAAAGGGTTGGAATTTATCGCCCAAGAGAGAAACAGATTGACAGGAACAGGGTCATTTTTTACTTTTTCTCTTACCTCTATATATGTTAATATATATAGAGAGAAAGTATTGGATTCATGTCAAGAATTCGATGTCGAGATTTTGATGGATATACACGTTTGAGGTCCCCTGAATCCAGAAAAGTGGTTTTCGCGACATGGTCTGTCTGTGTGTCTGTGAACAAAATATCTCAAGAACGAAAAGAGCTAGGAGGTTGAAATTTTATATTTAAGTTAGGTACCCCCTGGGTCGTGACACGAAGCTTTTGAACAAAATCGGCCAAAGAGTACTAGTACTTTGCTTATCTGCTTTTTCAGTTTTTTTTTTTTTTTTTTCGATTTTCTCAATATTCGCTCCAACGATTTTGATTAAAATTCAAAAATCAATTATTTTTTAGATTCTCTTTAAAATATATATTCTCATTTTGCCATTGAAATCTTCTGAAGACCACTTTACTCTTGTACTCTATATGAGAAATGGTTGCCATGGTAATATAAATATTTTCATGATAATATAAATATTTTCCAGGCAGGCGGGCCGAGCCAGCTGGAGGGAAGTCCAGGGGGGCGGCGCGGCTAATTTATATATATAATAGCGGAGTGTCCGTCTGTCTCTCCTTGTGCCACGCTCTGTATGACCAACTTCCCGTTGGAATTTTAAAACGTAGTTTTGCAGGCTTATAGATGACGTTATGGAGAGTTTTCAGGAAAAATACTCGGGTCCCTAAATTTCTATAACTTGTTGAGTTATTAATTCCTAAAATTTCGATTTCTTCCATAGGCAATGTTTAGTGAAATATTTATGTATTCTTTGCATTGATGTATTCTGTGAATGTAAACAAATCCTCAAGCAGGCACTGGATTGGAATACGTAGTTTAATAATAATAATAATAATTATTATTATTATTTGTTTTTGTCCTCGGGCTTGGCGTAGTTGGTAGCGCGCCTGCCTTGTATACCAGAGTCAAGGATTCGTATCCCAGCAGTGGAGTAGCGAGGAGGGGGGGCAAGGGGGGCCATGATGCCCCGCGCTACTCACAAAGGGGCGGCAAATGGTCCGCAAAACAAAAAATAATTTTAATGTCTGGGAAAAAAATTTTCCGCTGCGACGGGAAAATTTGGTTCCGCAACCACCAAAAAAAATAAAATTTTCCGCAGGAAGGGAAAAAATTCCGCAAAATTTAGCCTCCCTAAAAAAAATTCCCAAAATTATTTTAACAGCAGGGCAAAAAAAATTTTCCGTAGGCAGGAAAATTTTTTAGTCCCCCCCCCCTCCCCCCGGAAAATTTCTATACGCCCCTGTATAATTTTATATGGTTTTCGAATGGGGGGGCGCTAAAAAGATATTGTGCCCCGGGCGCGAGTTAAGCTCACTACGCCACTGTATCCCAGGCAATCCAATGATTTTATTTAAGCCATTTGGATACCGAATGGCTTAAATAAGAATACGTTGACCCCAAATATGTATATATTCAAATAACGGTTATCGTATAAATTCTAATATGGCCTAAGATGCCGAAAATGTGTGTATGAATGGGAAAAATGTGTTTTTTTTTTCAAAATAAAAAAATATAATAATAATTTTCTTTTCATAATTAAGAAAAGGCCAGGGACCGCATCCAGAGGGGCCCCTGTCTAGACACGAAGCCCGCCAAATGCAAGCGGCGCGGCTAGTTTATTAAAATCATTGAATTTCAAATCGTTGTCAGAATGAAACGATAAAATACAAATTTATCTAACAAATAAAAGTGATAAATTCTCTCACGATTATAATATGGTAAATCTATTAAAAGAGTCATCATATATTTCAACTGATTTGAATAATTGTTCATTACAAAAATACAAATAAAACAATAAATACGTTTGCTATCACATATTTACAATTTAATATTTTCTCTTATCGCCTTTGCAATTGACCAAAAGCATTTTTCTCGAAAATAAAATTTAATATATGAACTATTTCTAAAACCCCGGGCAATTTTGTTTTTTTTAAATTGCTCCATTCACGGATAAAATAGAAGATGTTTTTTTGTTTCTAGGATAATGCAATTCGAAAAGCAATCGATCGATCGAAACTCGTAACCTGCTCAAACAAATTTAATTTCGTTTGTCCTCATGTTTGCGCGTCAAAGTACAAATGTTTTATTTGATCTTTAATAATAAATAGTAATGAATTCAGGGGGGCGGGGGGACAATAGAGCATCACCCAAATGGCCCCCGAGGAACCAGAGTGTGGAACGTCATAGTCTTCTGTATAAAAATAATTTTAATTACATGCATACAACCCCATTCTGGTGTGATTGGTCGCACAGCACACAATTCTTTCTAATTTACGGTAATCTAAAGGAGCATTCTGTAGTTGCTTAACAGTATATATATACAAATCAAATTTTTACTTTCTCTTACCTCTATATATGTTAATATATAGAGAAGGAAATATTGCGATCATGTCAAAAATTCGATGTCGAGATTTTGACGGATATACCCGTTTTGAGGTCCCCTGAATCCAAAAAGTGGTTTCGCGACATGGTCTGTCTGTGTGTCTGTTTGTGTATCTGTGTGTGTGTATGTCTGTGAACAAAAATATCTCAAGAACGAAAAGAGCTAGAAGGTTGAAATTGTATATTTAAGTTAGACACCACCCATGGGACGGGACACGAAGCTTTTGAACAAAATCGACCAAAGAGTACTAGTACTTTACTGATGCACTTTTTCAGTTTTTTTCAATTGTCTCTAAATTTGCTCCAACGATTTTGATTCAAATTAAAAAAATCAATTATTTTTTAGATTATCTATAAAATGTATATTTTCATTTTGTCATTGAAATCTTCTCGAAGACCACTTTACTCTTGTACTCCATAAAAAAAGATAGGAGAAATGGTTGCCATGGTAACAAAATATAAATATTTTCCCATTCTTATAAATTTTAGAGCTTGATAATCGAATGTACCCTACTGTCGGAAACTAAATACATGTCGACACAAAAAAATCTGGTGTGACAAGCACAAAACACAACTTTCGATTTCCGAAGTTAAGAGAAAGTTGTGTGCTGTGCGCCAGTCACACCAGATTTTTTTTTTTAAACACTCACACTTTTTTCTCATTCACGCTCACATTCATACACACAGTCTTTTCGGCAACTTAGGCCTTTTAAGACTTTTACGATATCCGTTATAGAGATTAATATACATAGTTCCGGGGTGACCGAGCCGGAGCTCGGTCTTTTTTTTTGTAAAATTGTAAAAAACTAAAATATAATAAACAAATAAATAAAAACTTTAAAAAGTACATCAGAAAATATTTAAAATTTGAAAGAAATTATAACGAGACAACTTGCTCCTCAATGGAAACATCAATAAAAACACCAAAATAAGAAATAACAGTCCAGGGAAAGTTTTGAGGAATAGCAACATTACTGAGTGGATAATTACATTGTTAGAGGAGACAGTGCCTCACAATAAAACTTTAATCATGAGGTATTAAAGAGTTGCCCAGGAAATGCGTCAGCCTGGGGACAAATAAAAATTATTATTTTCAATAAAATTAATTAATAATTAGTATTTTAATAATAGAATTTAAATAATAGGTATTTTTCTACTAATTGGCCTTTTTGACATTATTAAATTTTTTTTTTTTTTTTAAAAAAAACATTCACACTTTTTTCTCAATTCGCACTCACACTCACACACACTTCACACAGTCTTTTCGGCAACTTAGGCCATATAAGACTTTGACGATAACCGTTGTAGAGAATATATCTATTGGGGGGTTGGGGCATTTCTATTTAAGCCATCTGGTATCCAAATGGCTTAAATAAAATCATCGGACTGCCTGGGTCCGAACCCGCGACGTTTGGTATAGGAGGAGGCACGCTACCTACTATGCCACACCCGGGGGCACATTATTAAATTAAATACATTGTAAGTAATTATTGATATAAAAAATTAAATTTACAAAATTGCGCATTAATTAAAATTTAATATTCGTGGATATATTCTAAATCTGTGGATCCAGGGCAAAGAGGGGGAGGGTTTGACCAGGAAGCAAGCTCACTAGGCTTTGAACATTATAAAACCTTTAAAACGAAAATTGGAAAAAACTAAAAAGTACACCAGTAAAGTACTAGTACTCGATGTTTTCTGAAGATGAAACCTAGCGCATGTTGTTTTCTATCATGGAAATGCAAATATTTAAAATTTGAAAGAAATCTTTAAAGGAAATTTCGAGAAAATTAGAAAAAACTAAAAAAGTACACCAGTAAAGTACTAGTACCCGAATTTTCCCAAACATGAGACCTAGCATAATTTCATTTTGGGACCAGAAATAGTATATATTTAAAATTTGAAAAAAATCGTTAGAGCCGTTTTCGAGAACTGATATGCATATATATAAACAAATAAACAAACGTACATTGCTCGTTTAATATAATTAGATTAGATTAGATAGATTAGATTAGAGGTCCAGGCATTCTTATTTAAGCCATTTGTTATCCAAATGGCTTAAATAAAATCGTCGGACTGCCTGGGGTCCGAACCCGCGACTTTTTGTATACGAGGTTAGCACGCTAACCTCTACACCAAGCCCCGAGGGCCAATAGAGACATGTTAAAAACTGAAAACAATTTTTTTAGTTATTGAAGATTTGTATCATTTTAAATTAAATTATATTTTATCAATTTAAAAATTGAATAATTAAATCTCACAATTATTTTCTTATAATTCGTCAAATATATTAAATTTCAACTTTCTCATTTTTTATTTAGTTAAATTTAATATAATGGTTTTCAGAACTTGAAACGCGAGACATACTGATAGAAGAGGGGAAAAAATTTGAGGCCATGAAATAAAAGTTCTACTTTAAAAACTAGAAAAGTTCCTAAGTACGGATATCTAACTTAAAAATATAATTTGATCCTCGTAGCTCAATTTCTTCAAGCTTTAAATTGGACGCAGACAGACAGACCATTTGCGTATTCGCAAATTTTAGAACCGTGCATTATTATTTAAGAAAGCAAACAGCACATTTCGATTACTAATTATTCTTCCATTTCAACAATTTTCGTTTTTTTTTTCTTCTCAAATACGTAACTCAATAAATAAATAACGAAAAAACTTCTCCTTGTCCGTTCATTGTCTAGCTAGCTCTGTTAAAAAAAAAAAATAAATAAAGTTTTTTTAACCAATCACTCACTCTCTTTTTCAAACTTTGTTATTAATTCAACTAACTCTTACCTTTATTTATTTATTTTTTCTAAAAAAAAAAAAGTATCATGAGGGCAGATTGAATCTTTAGTCCGAAACTACGGAGGCATTTTAAAGTGCAACGAACCCAAAGACCTGAGTCCGGGAGAGTCGTTTTCTTTTATTTTTATTAATAATTATTATATATATTTATTTATTACTTTCTCTTACCTGTATATATGTTAATATATTTAGAGAGAAAGTATTTGATTAATGTCAAAAATTAGATGTCGATATTATGGATATATACACGTTTTGAGATCCTCTAAATTCAAAAAAAGTTTTCGCGACAAGGTCTGTTTGTCTGTGTGTGGGGAACACAACTTTCGATTACCTAAGATAAAAGAAAGTTGTGTGCTGTGCGACAGTCACGCCAGATTTTTAAAATTACGATGAATAAAAAATTTTTTTTTATATTTATAGAAAATACAAAAAAAAAAAAAAACTATTATGAAAATTGTATTGTAATTTTTTTTTTAAATCTAAAAATGTAAAAATCATTAAAATCCAACTTATAATACTTAAATAAAGTGGGGACGAAGTCAAAAAAATTAATTACGTATTTATTTAAAAATTTATTTTAAATTTTATATAATTAATATAAATATAAATTTATTTATAAAAAAAAAAAAAAAACGGTCAAATAGTTCAGCACTCTTGCAAATGGTGGCAGGCTCTAACAGCCGGTATTATCAGATCACGAATAAGTCTATTTTTAGGCTGTAATAATTGATATATAATAAATATTTAATACTATTTATAAACTATTAATTATTAAAATATCAACAAAAATTAGGAACCGACCGAATATTCGGTTTCGGCCAAAAATCCTGGTTTCGGCCATAGTTTCGGTTCCGGCCAAAAAGTAGCCGAAACCTGAGTCTGAAAATGAGACTCGCATGCAAAAAAAAAGGCCAAATGATTTGCACCTGAGGGAGAAAAAAATTTAGCCTCCTTAAAAAAAAGGTAAAATGATTAAAATGATTTTCACGGGAGAGGAAGAAAGTTTCAAAAAAAAAAAAAAAAAAAAAGTTAAAATGATATGAATTTTTTTTTATAGGAAATACAAGTTTCGGTTTCGGTTTCGGCCGAAACTAATGTAGGTTGAGGCCGAATATTCGGTTTCGGCTGAAAATCTTGTTTCGGTCGGACCCTCAAACAAATACACATGAGATTAAATACGTATAGTCTACCATCCCTGCCATCTGTTGGCAGATTTTCGAAATAGTGGGTCTTTTGGCGTTTAAGACCCCTAACGCCATCTTATCTGCAAAAACATGCCTCCGTAATAGGGTTGGTAGATTGGGAGGCTGAAACGATTTTCGATTTTCGATTTTTAAAATCGAAACCAAATAATCGATTTTTAAAAAAATCGATTTTTTGCCTTTAAAAAATCGATTTTAATCGATTTTTTTACAAAAAATTTTTCGCTATGCCCATAAGTTGATTTTAAGGTTCTGCTTACGATTTTCAAGCGGTTTATAGAACAAAAAAAATAGAACGTTGCATTACTGATGCCCAAATCAATTTATTAAGTCTCTATAACTTCTCGAAAAAATCTGGTTGGACTCGTCGCACAGCACAACTTTCGCTTATCTTCAGTAAGTGAAAGTTGTGTTCTGTGCTTGTCACACCAGATTTTTGTGTCGACATATATTTAGGTTCCGACAGTAAGCTTAAGGTACATTTGAATTCAAGATTTTTTTTTTTTAAACACACACTTTTTACTTTCTCTTTTTCTCATTCACACTCACACTCATAGACACATTCACAGTCTTTTCGGCAATTTAGGCCATATAAGACTTTTACGATATCCGTTATTGATTAATATACATATTGAGGGTTCAGGCATTCTTATTTAAGCCATTTGGTATCCAAATGGTTTAAATAAAATCATCGGACTGCCTGGGGCCCGAACCCGCAATTTTTGGTATACGAGGTTAGCATGCTAACCCCCTATACTAAGCCCGGGGAGCTGAATTCAAGATTAAAATTTATAAACATGGGGAAATATTTATATTTTGTTACCATTGCAACCAATTCTGCTATCTTTCCTATGAAATACATTTACAAGAGTAAAGTGTACTACAAAATGAGAATATACATATTAAAGAGCATCTAAAAAAATAATTGATTTTTGAATTTTAATCAAAATCGTTGGGGCTATTTTTAAGAAAATCAAAAAAACCTGAAAAACTACCTCAGTAAAGTACTAGTACTTTTTGGCCGATTTTAATTAACAGCTTATTTTCTCGCTCCAGGGGTGTCTAACTCAATTCCTTCAAGCCAAAATTGAACACAGACAGACAGACCATGTCGCAAAAACCACTTTCTTGGATTCAAGGGACCTCAAAACGTGTATATCCATCAAAATCTCGACATCTAATTTTTTGACATGAATCCAATGCTTTCTCTCTTTATATATTAACATATATAGAGGTAAGAGAAAAGTAAAAGACTAACATGTCTAATGTGGACCTGATATGCGGTTCCACAAATGAGAGGCAATAATCCCTGCATGTGAGAAAAGCCGCTCACAAGGTACAGAAGTAGCAGCAATAGAAAAGATTCTGAGGTCAGCCTGCCAAACATGAGGGTACTCTCCTCTGTGTGACTGCCATGACCTCAAGGGGTTTGGATTGGACTTGAGGTCTATAGGAGGTCGGTTTAAGTATTGCCTTAGCTCTATTGGCTGCCCGGCCTGCACGGTCCAAATCAGCTTTCTCGGTAGGGCGCCAACGCGGCCGCCGCTCATGAAAATCGAAAATCGAAAATCGGCCGTAAAAAATCGATCGATTTTTTCAAAACACTGAATCGATTTCGATTTTAATCGAAAATCGAAGCTCAAAATCGATTTTCGATTAAAATCGAAATCGATTCGACCAACCCTACTCCGTAAGCCCCTTAATAGTTACTCAGTTTATTTATATTTCGAGAACGAAAAAGAATTTCGGAATATTTTTCATCTTTTAGAAAAATATTAAAGTATGTGAGTGTGTAATTTACAAGTTTTTTTTTTTTTTTTGAAATGAATTCGTCCGGAAAATTGTTTGAGTCAGAGAGACTCTGTTTTTTTTTCTTCTTCTTCTCTTGATTTTTCTTTTTTTTTTTTATGAAACTTTAGCTTTCTTCTCTTTCTCTTTAGAAGGGGACAAAAAGGTAGATGTGGGATTTCGGGAATCTTCAAGGAAAAGTAAATTCTTAGCTATAAAGAGGCCAATATATTTTTTTTTTTCTCTTCGTCTTCTTTCCAAGTGAAATAAAACATCTCGCTATCTCGAAGCTATCAATCAAATATAAACTCATTGATTTTCTTTTAAAGAAAAAATAAAAAAAAAAAGGGGAAAGAGAGAACCGGAAATAATTCGAATCTAGATTGCACCAAAAAAAAAATGTCGATTAAAAATTTCAAAATGATTTTCTATTACGAGCAATTTTATTTTTTTTTTGCGTTTTTCAATATTCATAAACCAGCCCAGCAATCTATTTCCGATTATGGAGAATATTTTATAATGATCTTTTACATTTCATTTTCCTAGCAAATAATAATTGGCTACAGTACAGTGGGTGCCAAAAACAAAAGACCATTGCGTCAAAAAAAATAACATTTTGTTTCTTCTTAAGAAGCCCTGTTCTAATCTACCTTAATGATTACTCGAATTTATTAAACATTTAATATAGAATTTTCAATGCCGACGTTTCGGTCGTCTATCACGACCTTCATCAGGGCAAATAATTGTCAATGATATACGATCTTAGGTATTTTAATATTTACTGTAATCATATACAATCTTGTTCTTTTTAAAATTTTTTATATACATATAAAAATTTTATATACCGGTACATATAAAAAATTAAAAAAAAATTGTATATGATTACAGTAAACATTAAAATACCTAAGATCGTGTATCATCGACAATTATTTGCCCTGATGGAGGTCGTGATAGACAACCGAAACGTCGGCAAATAAAATTAAATAAATGATTTTTTTTTGTAAATTGAGGAATTGAGGTGGTTAAGAGGAAAAGGGAAGAAAAGAAAAGAAAAACCAAACATGGATTTAATTTACCTCAATTTTTAAATTGGAAAAATTTCAATTGGGAATACCCCTAGTTAACAACATTTTTTATTTAATCTCCTGGCTGCAATGTTTCTGTTTCCTTATTAAATCCTCCACAGCCATAAGACATAAAATTAATATCTTATACATATAAATTATCTAACTAAAACAACCACAAATCATTTTAATCAATTTAATACAATTTAAATATGTAAGTTATTATGAAAAAAATTTCTCGGCATGATCGCATTACTTTCTCTTTTCTCATATATATTTCATATATATAGTATAATAAAATAGAAATAAGATGGAATTTGGTCGTAGAAAATAGGTATATTTATTTATGAAAATAAAGTTTGTATATATATAATCAAAAACAAAAAACATGGAAACGAGTATGCAAACACCACAACAATACAATATCCAACATAACTCATCCTCTTTTATTTTAATTATTATTAATTGTTTATTGTTAGCAAAATCTTTGAGGTTTTCTAACTTCCCTTCCGAATCTTGAAAACCAAAGCTTGACTTCAGACGTTTGCGAATTCTGTCTCTTAATTTTATCTTCTTTCCATTTCCTTCTCTCTTCTTTGTCGTCTTCTTTTTCCTCTTCTTTTTCGTTTGATGAACCTTCTCCTTCCTTTTCATTCTCTCTATTCTTCTCCTCTTTTATTGTCTTCTTCTGAAACTACTCCTGAGAGCCTATTCCCAAATTTGATAATTTGATCCACACGATGTCTCCAAAATTCTCTCCTTCTTTGGTTTGACATAAAAATACATTTCTTGGACCCAACTATTTTTTCTATTCTCGCTTCCTGCCACTCTTTTTTATTTAACTTCCGATAGTCTCTAACCAATACCTTTTCTCCTTCTTTACAAAACTCCTTTCTTTGCTTTGAAATTATCTTGCTAAACTCTTTCCCGAAAAACGCGTCAATTAAAATCTTGTCTTAACTTCTCTGCTAAACATCAATTTTGAAGGTGTCTCCTGTACAACTATAGTATAGATGTTATATACTTAAACAAATATCTATCTATTATTACTTTTAACGGAACTTCTTTATTCCTATCTTTCAAAGCCTTTCTAATCCCCAACTTAAATGATTTCACAGCATTTTCTGCTAATCCATTGGTCGAAGGGTGATATGGAGCTGAGGTTATGTGTCTAATTCCATTAATTTTACAAAATTTCTCAAATTCCTGAGACACAAATTGAGGACCATTGTCCGAGAACTATCACGTCTGGAAGACCAAATCTTGCAAAAGTCTCTCTAAGCTTGTCTATTGTTGATCTTGCATTTGTAGTTCTCATTTCAAAAACCTCAACCCATTTTGAGAACGAATCTACTATTATTAAGAAAATTTTTTCCAACAAAAGGGCCCAGAAAATCAATATGAACTCTTTTAAATGGTTTATCCATTTTCTCCCAAAAAATAGTATTAGACGATGGAGGATCAGGTCTTACTAAAGAACAAGGCTTACACCCATTCACAAACTCCTCTATATCCTTATCCAGGCTTGGCCACCATACGTACGACCTAGCCAAATTTTCATCTTAACTATCCCCAAATGAGATGAATGTAATTCTTCTAGCACATTTTTTTAGTTTCTCCGGAATAATTATTCTATATCCCCACATTAAAATATTATGATCAATATTTAATTCTTCTTTCCTAGAAAAATATGGTTTAATCGCCTCCTCCGTTTTAACATTTGGCCATCCCTCTTCAATAAAAAGTCTGACCTTACTCAAAACTCTATCCCTCCTAGTTTCAATTTTAATCTTATTATAATCAATTAAAAATTCTTTTTCAATAAAACATAGATAATCATCTTCTTCCTTTACATCCAATTGAGGCGTTTTAAGAAGTGGTAGCCTAGAAAATGCATCAGCATTTATGTTATTTTTCCCCTTAATATACTTCATTTCATAATCGAAACCAGTCAAAAATAAAGCCCATCTTTGAAGTCTCCCAGCTGCCATCTTTGGAATTTCTTTATTTTCACCAAATAAAGCTAGTAAAGGCTCATGGTCAGATACCAAAATGAAATGCCTTCCCATTAAATAGTGATAAAACTTTTTAGCTCCATAAAAAATTGCTAAAGCTTCCTTATGAATCATAGAATATTTTTTTTCTGCAGAATTTAAAATCCTAGATGCAAATTGTATAGGTCTTTCTGAACCGTCCGGATATACATGCGAGAGCACAGCTGCTAACCCGTAAGAAGACGCATCACAAGCAAGCCTTAATGGTAACCCGGGATCGTAGTGAGCCAGAATTTGGTCAGAAGCTATAATTTTTTTGATTTTTTTAAATACTAGCTCACATTCTGATGACCAATAAAATTTTGAATTCTTCTTTAAAAGATTATATAAGGGACTTAGTAAAGTTGATAAATTTGGAACAAATTTTTCCATAATAGTTTACCATTCCCAAAAAAGCTTTCAATTGAGTCACATCTTGCGGGGAGGGTAATTTCAAAATTGCTTCTATCTTTTCAGGATCCTTGCTAAGCCCATCCTTAGAAATAATATAACCTAAATATTTAATTTCTTTTTGAAAAAAACTACATTTCTTGACATTCAATTTAAATCCTACTTCTTCTAATCTTTTAAAAACCTCTTTCAAATTCCCTATATGTTCTTCTACATTCCTTCCTGTACAAATAATATCATCAAGATAAACAGCTACTCCCTTTATTCCTTGAAGAGTTTGATCAACAATTTTTTGAAAAATTGAACAGGCTGGCTTCGTTCCGAAAGGTAATCTTTCAACAGCATAAATTCCTTTCGTCGTACTCCAAGCCAGCAATTTTTTTGTTTCATCTTCTAAAGCCAACTGATTATAGGCTTGTGAGAAATCTAGTTTTGAGAATCTCTCCCCTCCCTGTAAACTAGTAAATAAATCTTCTATTATGGGTAACGGGTACGGATCATTGTCTAAATACTTATTCACAGTTATTTTATAATCTGCACATAGCCTTAAACTACCATCAGGTTTTAAAATTGGAACAAGTGGTGTTCCCCAATCACTTTTTTCAATTTTTGTTATTATTTTCAATTGTTCGAGCCTCTCCAATTCTTTATCAACCTTATCACGAAATGCAAAAGGAAGCGATCTCGGTTTACAAAATATTGGCTTAACCTGGGTATTCAATTTTAATTCGATTTTTGCATGTTTATAACATCCAAGTTCACCATTAAACAATTCATGAAATTTTTCTAATAATTCCTCTATCCCTTTACTATAATTATTTTCCATATTCTATAATTTGGACTAAGTATTCTTGATTGAAAACATTCTATATTAAACTTTTTTATTAAATCTCACCCTAACACGAGGTTTACCTCCATTTCGAACAACTAATATTTGACATAACTTTTCAATTTCATTTATTTTTTTTTTAATCTGAACACTATCACAGTGCCAATAGGCTGTATTTTCTTATTCCATTATAACATTTTAACTTAATCTGAGTAGGGTAACATTCACAATCACAAGAAAAATTTCTTATAATCATTTCCCGCTGATAACTGAAATCCCTCGCCCCTGTACCACTTCCATAACAAACGGAATCCCATTTATCACAACTTGCCATTTCTATAGGGTCTAACTTGAATCTATACCACATAAAGTTAAAAATTGGTAATTCATATTCCTTATCTTCAGCCTCATCTGTTCACTTCCTGAGAAATAAAATTCTGACTCCTATCCTTTGAAAACCACAAGCGCCGAGATATGTCCGATCTTTGGAGCAAATTTTACATTTATAGTTTTTTTATAAACGCACACTTTGAATAATTATGATTTCCTCTGGCGCAAGCAAAAACAGGTCGACGACTGTAACTGCTTTCTTCAGTTGCCGAATCCCTTTTAACAATAGAAGAATAAACCCCTTTATTCCTCTCCAATTTAAAATTCTCATCTACCCGAAGTTTAATCAAAGATTCTTTTTTTAAATACAATCTCAATAAATTCATTTAAATCCATCAAAGAAGGATCCTCTATAGCACACCGATCGGAATCTGAATTCCTCACCCAATCCCACAATGTCTTTAATTCGAGAATTTAATTCCATACTCAAATTTGCAATTTATAGAGCATTTTTGGTACGAGCGAGACCAATCACATTAATAGATTCACTCTGATTTTCGAACTGAATCATATTTGAAATTTTTGTTCTTTTTCTCTAAAATTGAAATCCTTTTTAGTATAAATGATCCTTCAAAATTTGACACTTTGTTCCTCTATATACTTCTTTTCTTTAGGAAGTTGGAGGTCTAAATGTTTCACAATAAAACATATGCTGGCTTACCTGTACAAGTCAAAAGCAGGGAACCTTCTTTGAGGCTTGTTATCGTTCACTGATAAAATTGTTCCAGTCTTTCTTGGATAAAATATTCCGGGTCTTCTTTTTCATCAAATTCCTTTAGAGTTCCAACCATTGAAGTAGAAGTCTTTTTCTTTTTAAATCCTCGCGTCAGAATTTATAGTATATTAAAATAGAAACAAGATGGAATTTGGTCGTAGAAAATAGGTATATTTATTTATGAAAATAAAGTTTGTATATATATAATCAAAAACAAAAAACATGGAAACGAGTATTATGCAAACACCACAACAATACAATATCA
>JAKCPI010017836.1:0-18618 GCA_023213315.1 Euborellia annulipes | reverse complement strand
ATAAAATTAGTCTGAAATTATAAATATATCGGTAACTTTTGTAAAAAAAAATTTCTAGAAAACATAAGTTTTTTAATGATTTGTGAAGTTTATTAAAGGAAATGAACTTCGTGAATCAAAAATGAAGGAAAAGCCAAAATCTCACATACGGGGAAAAGTTTGAATAGTCGCCAATCTGAGGCAAAACATGTTTGATCACTATAATAATGATATGTGAACGCATTCGATGGCACATCTGGAGATGCCTGGCTAATTAATTTTCCCAGAGAATTGAGCAAAAGTTTGTAAACATCACCACCTCCGATCCATAATAATTTTCTTATTTTCCAAGAGCGTTAACATTAAAAAATTTTCCTATTTAATTATATAAAATTATAAATATAGAAGAACCTCTCTAAGCCTTGTTTCTTTTGAAGTAAAAATTTTTTTACTCGAAGGTAAAATTATCCTTTGATCTTGCAACACACGTTTTGCATAAAAATAAGGAGAATGACTTTTTTTTTTAACACAAATGACCTCTCAAAGCCCATTTTTATTTAAATAGTATATGACCCTTTTAAAAAGTTGCTTTGCACATGCTGCTTATCGCAGGATATGTTTTAGATCTCTTAAAACAAATATAAAAAATCTGGTGTGACTGGCGCACAACACACAACTTTCTCTTACCCTTCGGTAATCGAAAGTTGTGTTCTGTGCTTCTTCTGTCACACCAGATTTTTTGTGTCGACATGTATTTAGTTTTCGACAGCAGGATACAATTGAATTCAAGATGTAAATTTAGCTCGCTAACCTCTACACCAAGCCCCGAGGGCAAGATGTAAATTTATAAACGTGGGAAAATATTTATATTTTGTTAGCATGGCAACCATTTCTCTTAACTTTTCTATGGAGTACAAGAGTAAAGTGGTCTTCACAAGATTTCAATGAGAGTATACATTTTAAAGAGAATCTAAAAAATAATTGATTTTTGAATTTAAAAAAAAATCGTTGTAGCGAATTTTGAGGAAATCGAAAAAAAAAAACTGAAAAAGTATATCAGTAAAGTACTAGTACTTTTTGGTCGATTTTTTTTCAAAAGCTTCGTGTGTGTAGTTAAGAGAAATAAAAATATAAATTTTAAATGAAATAAATATTTAATGAATTTTTTTATAGGTTGTGAGAAATTCTCTAAGGAAAAATTTTGATTAAATATTTAATCAAATAATCTTAATTTTTTGTAGTTTTAGTTAATTACTAAAATCAGAAAAAAATTATCTTTCTAATGGATCTTCTGAGAAAATATATCAAATTAGATCTCTCTATCCCGGTTAGAGATGTTGACAAATGCCAATATTAATAGCTCAGGTCAACAAGGACACTAAAATTTAGACCCGTTATCCTTTTAAAATATGCAGATAGTGGAAATACATAGAAATATTAAGTTTCAGTTCAATCGTAGGTGATTTAGTGGTGCAAAACACGACTAAAAGCTTGGAAAAATCTAATTTTTTCAGTTTTTTTTTTTTCTATTTTGGACAGGTCTAATATAATTTTTACAAACCCTGAAAAACAAATGTTTACAATATTTTGTGGTTCTTTAGCTTTCCAAAAATCATTCATTCGAAAAAATATGTATATTATTAACGAAAAAATAGTTAAATACTAGCTGCGGCGCCTAGCCGCTTCGCCCCCTGGACGCTCCTCATCTAGCTCGGGCCCGTCTTTTCTTAATTATGAAAAAAAAAATTATTATTACTTCCAATCCAGAGCCTGCTTGAGGATTTATTTACATTCATAGATTAGGTAAATGCAAAGAATACATAAATATTTCTCTATACATTTCCTATGGAAAAAATCGTAACTTTAAGAATTAATAACTCAAAAAGTTATAAGAATTTCGTGATGAAAATAGTAATCTCTAGAAGGTCCTCTTCAAGCATAAAAAATTTCGTTTCAAAATTCCAACCGAAAGTTGACCAAATAGAGCGTGACAGACAGACAGACGGACATTAGCGAATTATACCCAAAATCACTGGCCTGTGTAATCTTAAAGCCAAGGGGTGCTGGTCCGGATTTGAGGCAGTCCGATGAATATTTAAATCATTTGGATACCAAATGGTAAAAATACCTGGATCCCAATAAATACCGTAATTAATATTAACTATCGTTAACACAGCCTAAGATGCGAAAAAACTTAATAAAGATCTCTCTTTTAACAATTAGATTTGATTTGAATCTTGAAGAGATAAAAAGAAAAAGGGACACTTTTACAGATGCGCACATGTCACATTAAATCAGTGAAGTCAAGTTTTAAATTGCTTGAGTAGGCTAGTTAATATCAAATAGAAATCCAATACTCCCTCCCCTCCCCTCACCCTCTATGCATGCCACATATAGATTCCATCAGCTCTAATTTGAATAGAGATATCTAGGATAGAAATAGAGAGTATCGAATTGTGGATGCCAGATGTTAGAAGTCTTCTCAGACTAACCTCATGTTAGGAACAGTGGGAGAGAGGGGTCGGTCTTAGCAAGCCCGGAAACCCACAAACAACAACTTCCCCAAATGTCCATTAGACTTGAACTAACGATTCTACTTGAGAGCCAGCTGTTTCGCAACCGGCGGATTATTAATTGGCCAAAGAACAATCATCATTTCCTTTATAGATAGATACGAATCGTGTATACAGTATTTAAAAAATTATTTTATTTTTTAATCAAAAACTCCCTGTCTTCTATTAAAATCATCTAATTTTAAAGGAACTTTAAGATATTGAAGGAATTTTTAATCACTTTTATTTACTTTCTCTTACCTCTATATATGTTAATATATAGAGTTAGAAAGTATTCACGTGTCAAAAATTTGATGTCGAGATTTTGATGGATATACACGTTTTGAGGTCCCCTGAATCCAAAAAAGTGGTTTTCGCGACATGGTCTGTGCGTGTGTGTGTGTGTGTGTGTGGTGTGTGTGTGTGTGTGTGTGTGTGTGTGGTGTGGTGTGTGTGTGTGTGGTGTGGCTGTCTGTGAACAAAATAACTCAAGAACGAAAAGAGCTAGGAGGTTTAAATTTTATATTTAAGTTAGGCACCCCATGGGACGTGACACGAAGCTTTTGAACGAAATCAACCAAAGAGTACTAGTACTTTACTGATGTACTTTTTCAGTTTTTTTCGATTTTCTCTAAAATTCGCTCCAACGACTTTAATTTAAATTCAAAAAACAACTATTTTTTAGATGCTCTATAAAATGTATATTCTCACTTTGTCATTGAAATCTTCTGAAGCACCACTTTACTCTTGTACTTCATAGAAAAGATAGGAGAAATGGTTGCCATGGTAACAAAATATAAATATTTTCCCTTACTTATAAAGTTTACATTTTGAAAATCGAATGTGATTTAAAGACCTTAATGTACCGTCTGTCGGAAACTAAACATATGTCAACACAAAAAATCTGGAGTGACAAGCACAGAACACAACTTTTCTTACCGAAGGGTAAGAGAAAGTTGTGTGCTGTGCGACCAGTCACACCAAATTTTTTAATTCAGTTTGATGGAAGTCCGAGAACTCTATCGCAAGTCAATTGAGATTATTTTTCAATTTGACTTTTATTTTCTAGAATTCGATGGGATTTTTTATTCTAAAGATAGAGGAGGCCTAGGCTCTGAAATTTTAAAATTTGTTTTGCAGCTTATAGACGAATATTGACGAGTGTGGATGAATCACATTTTTGAAGTTAACGGCACCCTTGGCAATAACATTAAACACTAGGGGCACCCTTTCTTGAATGAAAAAAAAAAAAAATTAAGTTTAATATGTAAATTTTAGAGGCTTAATATTTTTCAATGGAGAAATTTTCAATTTTTGAGAACTTTTTGAGCCTCTTTAATTTTTCAGGACTCACGTAATGCCCACTATAAGGGGGCCAAATTTCGTTTCTAAATTTTAAAAAAGTGTGACGGGCAGTCCAACAGATGGATGGACATTAGCGAATTATATAAAGAAGATGACATAATAAAATAAAAGACCAGTCTCGGACCTTTAATTTCTTATCACTGCAGGGCAATACAAGCTAACTGGTGTAGCTATATATTTTGAATATATATTCACGCTTTGATTAATCAAATAAAAAATTTCTTCATTTAATTTATAATTTGATTAATAATAAAAAAATTTTATGAAACCAACTTTCAGACGTGATGATTTTATAATTTTTAAATTACTAAAATTTTTTTTTTTTTTTTTTTAATTTTCATTAAAAAATATATTATAAAATAAAATGTTTATTAGTGCTGCCCCTCCCCTCGGTGGATTCCATTTGTTGGCGGCATCCATTCCGTTGTTGCATGTCGCATGCCCTCTGTTGAATATCTCCGTCCACATCTGGCTCACTAAATGTTAAACCATCAAATAAATGACAAATAAAGTTTCGACATGAAATTTCATGAGGGCTCCTCCCTCCCCCCACCCCCACCCGCTCTCGTTCAACTCCATATTAAAGCCACAACAATAATTTTATACATTAATGAATATTATAAACAATTAGATATTAGAAATCAGCTCAACATCCGAATATTTGCCAAATTGAAATTATTTTGAATCACCATAAATTAATTTTTTTTTAATGAGAAAGAAAAATGACTAAATTTTCATTTAAATAGAAAAAAAATATTTTTATTAACGTCATATATTATTATGGTGCATAATAATAAAATTTTAAAATACGTATAATGAAATGTAAAATTTTTATTAATAACAAAAATAAAATAAAGCAGCATTTTTATTTTCTATTATTCTAACCACAAAAGCCAAATTGAAAGAATAAAGGGTTATATTGATTATTTTTATTTTTTCTTATCATCCTCAAGCCTATGGATTTCAAACTCCACTAGGACCCGATTTAATGACATCAATGTTATTTTTTTTACCTAAATTGATGTGAAAATTGCTGATGTGGATATCTAGCAAAGAAATAAAAGTCTAAATGCTTTACCAATGAGCCGGAAGTGTTTAGGTGCATTTATTATGCTCCACCTAAACGTTTCTCGCTCACTAAATGTACAGTGAGGGACAATATTAAGTCCCGCCCATGCGTTTTCTACTTGTGATTATTTCATTGTTTTTAAAAAAATATTATATATTTTTTAATGGAAACTTTCATGGTTCAAACCTAGAAAATTTCCAATTAAAGATTTTCATTTTCTTTTATAAAAACCATGAAATAATCACAAGTAGAAAACGCATGGGTGGGACTTAATATTGACCCTCACTGAACCTAAAGTTAATCAAAATATATTCTATCTATGAACCTGAAAATATGAAATCAATCGAATTTCTCAAAAGAGAAAAAACTATTAAATCGAATTATCGAAATATTAGAGGGCTCAATATTAAAAATCTAGTGTGACTGTCGCATAGCACACAACTTTCTCTTACCTTCGGTAATCGAAAGTTGTGTTCTGTGCTTGTCACACCAGATTTTTTGTGTCGACATATATTTAGTTTCCGCCGATATATTAGAATTCAAGATGTAAAATTTATAAGTATGAATATAAATATTTATTATTTGTTGCCATCGCAACCATTTCTCTTATCCATCCTATGAAGTACAAGAGTAAAGTAGTCTTCAGAAGATTTCAATGGCAAAATGAGAATATACATTTTAAAGAGCATCTAAAAAATAATCGTTTTTTGAATAAAAAAAAAATCTTTGGAGAAATTTAGAGAAAATCGAAAAAAACTGAAAAAGTTCATCAGTAAAGTACTAGTACTCTTTGGTCGTTTTGTTCAAAAGCTTCGTGTCACGTCCCATGGGGGTGCCTAACTTAAATATAAAATTTCAACCTCCTAGCTCTTTTCGTTCTTGAGATATTTTGTTCACAGATACACAGACAGACCATGTCGCGAAAACCGCTTTTTTGGATTCAGGGGACCTCAAAACGTGAAGATCCATCAAAATCTCGACATCGAATTTTTGACATAAATCCAGTACTTTCTCTCTCTATATATTAACATATATATAGAGGTAAGAGAAAGTAAAAAGGGTTAGCTGATTATTCACATTATATCTCTGCATGATTCTCAAAAAAAACAAAATTATTAAGATTAACATATTTCCTTTGCATATGAATTAAAATGCTTTGAATGAAATGAATCACTTTGTTTTTGAAATATTTAAATTAAAAATAAAGTAGAATGGCAAAAATTTGAAGAGTTACTCACCAATTGAAGGATATCTGGGATTAAAACCGACTAGCACTCGGACCACGTATAAACAGGGACGGCTCTCAGCCTTTACTGATGAACACACAAAAGTGAGTCTGCTACGGAACCTGTAAAAACAAGAATAAAATCATGTAGAAAAGTATATTTATCTACCTATATATTCTTGTCTGTGTGTGTGTCTATAAGAGCACAAATGGATTATTACATAATTCCCACTTTGAAGCAAAGCAAGTATTTAAAAAAAAATTTCTTTTTATAATATTGATAATAATGCATTATCTGAATGTATATTAAAGAAAAATGGATAGACAACGAAGTGCTTTGATATTTGGACTTCAAAATATTTTTAGTGAAAGCAAACTGTTTCTAAATTAAATAAATAGTTTCATAGTCAAAAAAATTTCTTTCTTTTTTTTCTTAAAAAAAAAAAAAAAAAAAAAAAACTTTTTTCTCATTCACACTCACACCAAGGGCGAATCCAGAGGTGTTTCTCGGGAGAGAAGGGGGGTAATCTGGTGTGACTCGTCGCACAACACACTATTTTTTCTTAATTTCGGTAATTTAAAGGCGCATTCTGTACTTGTTTGCCAGAATATGAATACAAATCAAATTTTTAAGTATTAATTTTTAAAATTTTACATTAAAAATAAATTTTTTTTTTTCGGAAAAAAGTATTTTTCAAATCTTGGGGGGAGCCTTTACCCCCCCCCCCCCCTTGTATCCGCCCTTGACACACACACATTCACACACTTTTCGGCAGCTCAGGCCATATAAGACTTTGACGATAACGGATATTAATTAAAGGGGTTGGAGAATAATAACCAGCAAATTTATAGCTCCACCTGACGTCCTTTTATTTGGCAGATATTTCGATGCGTAGAACACACATCATCTTCAGTGCCGCGCTTTAAAATTTAATTTACAAAAATATAAACCCTCCGAGGGGGCCCGGGCCCCTTGCGCTCCCACCTTAAAATTCTAATAAAAAATAATTTTCATGGTTAAAATTTCAATTTAAAAAATAATTTTCTTGAAATTTTTTTTCTCAGGGGGCCCGGGCCCTTTAAGCTCAAATCTTAAAATTTCAACTAAAAAAAATCATTTTCTTGAGATTTTTTTCTTCAGGGGGCTTTTTAACCTCAAATCAAGTTTGATCTTTTTCACGACTCAGGATAGCTAAAAACGCAGATTTCAGTGGCTAATTTTCGAAAAATTTTCCATACCCCCAGATTCCCCGGATCTGGCCTCGATTAATTATTGTAACTCTTTGTTTAGGAAATTTTGAAAAATTTTTTAAACTTTATTTAAATAAATATTGTAAGCTATGTATAACTATTTCAAAAATTGTGACAAAAACTGTGTAGAAAATTGTTGCATGAAGGCCACAATTGCCTTCTCCATACTAAAAAAAACTTTTTTTTTGGGGGGGGCCCGTATTAGTAAGTAGTCCCGGGGCCCGTCAAGTCTGTCTGCGGCCCTACATACGAGACTAGCACGTTAATCTCTACACCAAGCCCGAGGGCCCTTTTCTTTCATTAAAAAATAAAAAAAAAATTAAAGGTGATAATATAGGGAAAGTTATATTTTACTATTTACTTCTTGTTTATTTATTTATTTATTTATTTAGTTAAAAAATAATTAAAATTTTTTTTATTTACCCCGATTTGTGGTTTTAAAATTAAATCACTTCCAAATCCATTAAAATAAAGCCTCGTCTTACTAGTCTTTTTTTGTTTTCATTTTGTTCATTTTTGTTTAAAAAATAATTAGGCCTTTAGAAACATTTAAAAAGGCCCAAATTTAATCTTCTCTTGAAATTAACTAAAATATTTTTTTTATATAATGAATCTCTCTTTATACGTATATATAGAGATTAAGCAATTAAAAAAATGACGTGAATTCCTTTTGTTTAATATAGAAATAAATAAAATTAATTTTTAAATATAATGAATATCCCGTGGCCAGACCTTGATGGACACTCGTAGCTCAATTCCTTCATGCTTTAAATTGAACACACACAGACAGACAGACGGACAGACCATGATGCAAAAACACTTTATTTGGGTTCAGGAAACCTCAAAACTTTTAAATCCTTCAAAATCTCGACATCGAATTTTTAACATGAATCTAATACTTTCTCTCTATAAATATTAACATATATAGGTAAGAGAAAGTCAAATAGATTTATTTATTTTATTGACTATCGCCTTTTTTTAATGATTTATTTGTTAATAAAATACGTATTCAATAAGTTAACATTTTAATTTTGATTTATTTCCTCTAAATCACTGGTTTAGAATAAAATGTAAGGTGTATGTGTATAAATGGGGTGAGTGGGCGGTGTCTCCGGGGATGGAATCAAGGAAGCAAGTTCGGGTGATGGGGGGGGGGAGGGGGAGGGGAGAGAGGCGGAATCGGCCTCCATGTTCAAAGGGAAGGCGGTTTTAAATTATTGGTGACACCGGCTGCTGGCTAACTTAATGGAATAATCTATTCGTCAAGCGTGAATGAAAAAAATGCGAGTTTAATCAGGCAAATCATCGTCCTGTCCTCTCTTTAGAGTTTTTTAATTGAAATCAATCTTTGCTATATTGGCAGATAAACTGTCGTCGTTATTCCGATGGGATTTTTTCATCCCTCATAATAAGAGATTGAGTTACATAGATAATGTACAAAAAAACATTTCCCTAAAGAGATTTAATCGTTAAAGGAATAAAGGGCCCAAAAGAGAATAAATAATCCCCGTTTAATATGATTAGCTTTATTAAATTTTATGATTTTTGAAATATTCTTTTCTATTGGTATATATTTAATAAATGCTGCAGATTTGATGTATTTAAAGATAACTTTGTCTTTGAAGAAAAAGAGATCAGTTCGGATATCTCTTGTTTACTAGTCGCGCACCCGAGTAAAAATGATTAAAAATGATCGAGGGATCTACACGGTAGTCAATCTAAATGAAATAAATTTTTGTCGCATGAAACGGGATGCGAACCCTTGACCTCTAGCACAAGAGGCAGAAAATCTACGACCCCAAGGGCCTATGTTTATTAATTTAAAATAAAAATTATATTCTCTCTTTCTAATAATGTTTTTATATAAATACTAGTCGCAAAGCCCGCCTTCGGCGGCCTTTTCGCCTATCCAGGGGGCTGCGCCGCGAAAAAATTCTTAATTCTGCCTTAATATAAATAATAAGAATTAATATACTATACGTTACAAGGGGGGAGGGGGGGTTGAACAACGCGTTACGTAACTGTTATTTTAGCGACTTTCCTATACTTTGCGCAACATAATTGTGACTTTTAGATAAAAATGGCCACTTTAGCGTTACGTAAGGTCCAGAAAAATGTTACGGCGTGTTACATGGGGGGAGGAGGGGGGGGGGTCAAAAAACTTCAAAAATTGCGTTACGTAATACTTGTACGCTCCCTAATACAGATTTAAGACGAAATAAAACAAGACTTCTTTTCGGCCCGAATTATTTAATTTTTCTTTGTCGACGTTTCGGAGACTAAACGTCACCCATCTTCAGGACAAAAGTGTTAAAAAAATTCTTAGCTCTGCCTCCTTCTGTTGTTAGGTAAGTTAGAATGTTAGTATATTTTATAGTATACAAATTCCTCTGCGTATACATATCCTGTGCCACCATCAGAGTTAAGTCTGAGGAATTTGTATAGTATAAAATATACTAACATTCTAACTTACCTAACAACTGAAGAAGGCAGAGCTAAGAATTTTTTAACACCTTTGTTCTGAAGATGAGTGACGTTTAGTCTCCGAAACGTCGACAGAGGAAAATTAAATAATTCGGGCCGAAAACGACTTGTTTTATTTCGTCTTCAATCTGTATTACGGCCTTCCTCCACATTGTCTTTAATAATATTAAATCTTATTACAGTAGAGTCCCGGTAATCCGAACCTCGCTAATCCGAACTTCCGGTTAATCCGAACTCTTTTTGCGTACGATTTTTTTTTTTTTTAAGAGGAATATAAATGAAAATTAGACATTAAAGGAACTATATTTATATTAAAATATTATGAAATATTTATTTAGAGTTTAATATCACCGACAAGTTTCACGGTTTACAACGTTATAAATACGACTTTATTACCAAAATTAACTAATTCCGGTTAATCCGAACTTCCCGAACGACCCTTGGTCCCAATTAGTTCGGATTAACGGGACTCTACTGTATTTATATTAAGGTGAGATTTTCATATTAAGATAAAATATTTATTAATCATATCCCGATACGCCGCCCGCCAGAGCCTAGGCGTGCCAGCCGAAGACGGGTGACTCGGCTAATATAAAGAACGTGAAACTCTATGTGATTCAGTCGATTGAATTTAAAAACATTTTATATACTGTATAATATTTATTTGATGCTTAGATGCGAAAGCTTTTCTGGCTTTAGTGATGCAAAATACGTACATGAAACGTTTTTTAGATAACCTATATATATCTGAGACAAAAGCCTTTTTTGTCACTATTTTATTCATACCAGCCTGACTGATTGTCTGAATAAACTCTCAGATTGAAACATAAAAGATTCAGGGCCTTAATTAAATTTGACCCGAAGGCATAAAATTTCTCAGAAAAGATTAATTAAAGCTTGTGCCTGGGTCATTTAAAAAAAAATATTTATTGTAATATTTGTTAAAAAGTTTTCCGGGCCCCAACTGGCTATAACGAGCCCTAAAGGAAGAGACTCAACTCGATGTTGTTGAAATTAGGCCCTGACCAGCCCTTCAAGGACAAACTTCATCTCGACAACGTGTTTAAGTGATAAAAAAAAAAATTCATTTAAGCTTTCGCTACTTTAATTTTATTATCTGAGGTTTAGTTTTTATATCACGTATGATATTTTAATATTAGAGAGAGGAAAAATAAATATTACGTTTTACTTTTTTTCAGGATTTATCATTTAATTATCAAATTGAAAATTTTCAAAATGTATATCTTTGGTGAAAATAATTATTATTTTCGATTTTTACTTTCTCTTACCTCTATATGTTAATATATAGAGAGAGAAAGTATTGGATACATGTCAAAAATTCGATGTCGAGATTTTGATGGATATACACGTTTTGAAGTCCCCAGAATCCAAAAAAGTGGTTTTCGCAGCATGGTCTGTCTGTCTGTCTGTGTGTGTGTGTGTCTGTATGGGTTCAATTTAAAGCATGAAGGAATTGAGCTACGGTTGGAATTTTATATTCCAAACAAAATAAAAATTGAACCACCTTTGTTCCTTTACATAACAGTAAATCAGGAAAATATTTTTTTTGATCACTCTTCAGTATTAATTGAATCCATATTTTTATTATGACTATATAATTTGACCGAACTATGAGTTTGGCTTTGACGTTTTTTAAAAATATAATTAGAATTGATAGCCAATATATTATATTGAGAACTCGCCTTATGAATGCCTTTCTATTTACCAGCCGGCGAAATTGGACTATTAATGACTAAACCAGTGAGGGTTCATTATTTAAAATCACATTAGGCCTGATGAAGGAAGGCGTTGTGTCCCCCGAAACGTCGACTGTATAGTGGAATTAAAAATTGGCCTGAAAATACCCCCAGCATTTTCATTTCTCATTCATCTATCTGCACCAGGCGTTCCCAATCATCAATTGTCACTGTAAATTATTGTGCATTCATTTCATTTAAAAATTAAAAAATTCCACCCGACAATTATTATTTAAATATAAGACATTCATATCGCCCTATATTATAATATATGAACAAGTGTGATCGAGACTGAATCCTTTCCCTTATTTTATTTAATTAATTTTCCTCATTTAAAATTATTTTTTTTTTCGATTAATTAAAGACAAAATGAACCAACGGGAGAAAATAACTCGAAGCATAAAGATATGCTTGAAATGGTATATGAAAGAATCTGAGTTTAAAAAATGGATAAAATAAAATATGCACATGTGAAATTGCCAATAAGAAAGAGAGCAAAGAATATTAATCGAAGGCATGCACTCATATATGGTTCAACAAAGATTGAGGAATTGTTAAATTTTTATGTTATTTATAAAGATTATATGTTTAGAGTGCATAATAAATAAATAATAAGTAATATTGAATCGAAATACCTAAGCAAAACGATTGAGAGAGGAGAGAGAGCGGCGGAGGCTGCTGGCTGGCGTCATGGCTGCCGGTCAAATGAGAGCGCGTCGCTTTCCTTAGAGCATCGAGCGCAGAGACATTGCTAGGTCAAGAGTCCCCTCTCTACTGATCTGGCCAAGCGCCTTGTATTGCCTTAATAGCAGGTGTACCATGGCGCCAAAGAATACAGCCCCGTGATTGGTTAATTAGTGAGGAGTGGGGAAATCGACTGCAGCGGGAGAGAGAGAGAGAAAGAGGAACGTGGGAGGGGGGAGGTCTCCCACCCAACTTTCTTGTTAATAGTTAGAATATGAGGGGAGAGTGGGAGATTCCATTTTATTATTTAAATAAAAGGGGAGTCAGGTAGTGAATAAAGAGCAGATCTCTTCTATTATTTCAATAAATATTAACAACTACCAAGCAATAGGATAGATGAAAACGTTTCTTATAGTAATTAATATTTTCTCTGTAATGCGCATTAAAGGGGAATTAATAATTATAAATTCAGGAAAATGGAAAGGGAGATTTCAAACGAAATTGAAACTTTTATAACTCGTGAGTTTAAAAAATTCTCTCTCTTAATAAATGCAATTCAACTCTCTTTCTCTATTTATTTTTTTATTTCAATTCTCGCCGTCGCGGGCCCTCGGATTTTTATAATATTTATATTTATTTGTGTGTATGTGTGGTGAAGAGGGGGCGAGGGGAGGAGGGGGTATGTATTGCTAGACTATGAAATCTCTACTTACCCCCCGGGGCAGTGAAGGGCCCTAGAAGCTCCTCTGCAGTCCTTGAATTCAGCTCCAAACCCCAAATGCACTGGCGGAACACAAATCTGCAAAAAAGAACATCTTTTATAATCTCTCTCCTCTCTCCTCTCTCTCTCTTATCAATTTGGAAAGAAAATTTCTATTTATATCAAATTAAAAAAATATTTAGATTGACATTAGATATAAAGAATCTGGTAAAAAAGAAATAAATAGCTAAATATTTTTTGAGATCTCCGGTCACTTTGAGAAATTGTTTCAGATCATATAAATAATTGTATTATATACTTTATACTTTATATATAATTACTATTTTTCTCTCAGTGACTTGCTTATAAGATGTTGTCCCATCCACATGTAGAATGGCTTCTCATGCATTTTAATACTTTATAAAACGCTCCACTATCATATAATTTGATGCACTGAGGATGGTTTGCGTTAGGCAAACCGAAATATTTACAAATAGATTATTTTGACATGGAAAGAATTCGCTGGTTGTTTCTTCTCCATAACCTTAATTCAATCATCCCAGCATACGTGATTTATTTTACTTCAAAAAAGAAGTCTTCAAGATCCCGGGTGTGGCGTAGTAGGTAGCGTGCCTACCTCCTATACCAAACGTTGCGGGTTCGGACCCCAGGCAGTCCGATGATTTTATTTAACCCATTTGGATACCAGATGGCTTAAATAGAAATGCCTGAACCCCTAATATATATATTAATTACAACTGTTATCGTCTAAAGTCTTATATGGCCTGAGTTGCCGAGAAGACTGTGTGAATGTGTGTGTGAGTGTGAGTGTGAATGAGAAAAAAGTGTGAAGGTTTAAAAAAAGAAAGTCTTCAAGATTATTTTTTAATGCAAAAGTAAGTAAATTTTCATTAAGTGATATAATCAAAATATGGAAACTATTTTTTTTTTTTTTTTTAGGTAACTTGATTTTGGTGAGGATTGGTGGGCTATGAGGGGAGGAGGAGGCCCAAAAAACAACAAACAATTTTTCGGATTATAAGTAAATTTCATAGTTATTGATATTAAAATAAAATGAGCTAAACTAATTCAAATTTTATATTTTTCAGATGACGTACTTTTTTGACGTTATTTTTTTCATTTTGGTTAAATAAATAATTTAATACGCACACCCCCTAGTTTTTTTTCCCTTTTGTTCTAAGGATCAATTTGACACCTCATTTTTTCAAATCGGACAGGGGCCTCGAGCTTGAATTGGAGGATTGAGCGATAATTATGTTCTGACACAATTTGTTCCAACTCTGTTCGTTGTAACAAGCGATTATTTTTTTTTAGAACATATTGTAGATCGAGAGATGACATATTTCCATTTCGGCACCATTTGTACCATATGTACCAATTAGTGCTATGAAGTGAAGAGTTACCTAAAGGTCTACTACTAGCCCTGATTGTCTAACTTTGCGTGTGTCTGACAGACAGTAGTAGTACTACCAACGAAAAATTTGTTAATAATAATTGAGTATGAATAATTCATTGGAAACAAGTCTTTTGAGAAATTTTTGATTCAGAATAAATTTCTCATATCATTTCATGTTTATGTTTTAAAATTATAATATATGGAATATGAAATAATAAATTTATTATGAATCAAAGTTATCAAAGGGCTTGTTATTTCCATAGATGGCTCAATTCATTCTCCCCCCCTCTCCCGCCCTCTTGAATATTATCTCCTATCCCATCTCTAATATTCCCTCTAGGATGTGTTTTATGGCCTATAACCTTTTAGAATGAAAGTAAAGTTTAAGTGATTCTGTTTAGATCGTCCAGTCAATATCTAAAATTTGGACAAAAGGTTCTAATACTAATTCAAGTCAGGATTTGTATTTTCAATGACCACTCACTTGCACACAAACCCGACTATAAACTTTTTTTTTTTGATAGAGAGAATAATATTGGCTGATATCGTTCTTTGTCCATGAAATATCAAATTTTTATTGGGTAGCTCCATACTTTCCTTATTACCAATTCGCGCTGTATAGCGAAAAAGTTTTCAGAAAGGGTATTGAGATTTATATATATAGATTTTACGATTGTTTAACCTTTGAAACAAGCAGAGTCACCTATCAAAGTTGCGTTATGGGCGGAGCTTGGGCTAGAGGCGAGAGGCACAACTCCTAAATTAACCTTTAATCAAACATCTAAATAAAAGTTTATTTATTTTAAATAGAGTAGATTTGGATGACGGCAGTAGATTGATTAGAAGTTTTTTTTTTTTTTTAAACATTCACACTTTTTTCTCATTCACATAGTCTTTTCGGCAATTTAGGCCATATAAGACGTTAAGATAACCGTTATATGGACCCTGTTACGCATTAGTGTGTCAAGCGCCATCTTCCGAGTTTTGAGAAAATTAACATTAAAGTTTTTTGTTTTCATTGGATTATATATAATTTTTTTTGTCAATTGTGCAAGTAACATTAAATATAGATTTTTTTAGGACATATTTCATAAAAAATAGTATTAATTATAGCATTTGAAACAATATTTAACTCAATTTTTAATTTTTTTGGCGCTTGACTCACTAATGCATAAAGGGTCCATATATAATAATATTATTGGAGTCCAGACATTTCTATTTAATGATTTGAAGTTGAAGGCAAAACAAGGGCTGCTTTTGGCCCAATTTGCTCCCTGTCGACGTTTTAGGCCACCCATTCCCTTTGAGACCAGTTTGTTAAGAAATTTCTAGAATAGCCATAATCATAATGAATGGCACTGAAGAGGGCAGTAAAATAAAAATTATTTAAACAAGGTGTCCTGAAGATGGGTGATGTCTAGACCCCGGAAACGTTGAAAGGTCGCAAATGAAAAAAATTTTGAGCCGGATGAATTCATTGATTTCAATGGCAAAATGAGAATATACATTTTAAAGAGAATGTAAAAAAATAGTTGACTTTTGAATTTTAATCAAAATCGTTGGAGCGAATTTTGAGAAAATCGAAAAAAAGTGAAAAGGTGCACCAGTAAAGTACTAGTACTATTTGGTCGATTTTGTTCAAAAAGCTTCGTGGTCACGTCCCAAGGGGGTACCTAACTTAAATATAAAATTTCAACCTCCTAGCTCTTTTCGTTCTTGAGATATTTTATTCACAGACAGACAGACCATGTCGCGAAATCCACTTTTTTGGTTTCAGGGGATCTCAAAACGTGTATATCCATCAAAATCTCGACATCAAATTTTTGACATGAATCTAATACTTTCTCTCTATATAGCCTATATATTACATATATACATAGGTAAGAGAAAGCAAAAAAATTAGGGCTAATTTTCAATAAATGAAAAAAAAGAAAAAATATTTAATTCGTGACATTCACAAAATATATGCATGATAGGATGATTAGATTCCGGATTAAAGAGAAAAAGAGAGGGTTGAGAGGAGAGAAGGGGGAGGGGGGGAGCTTGCAGCACGGTGTGACATCCATGTGCTCTGAATGTAACCTTTGCAAATTCACCACTCACTTGTTAAATTAAATTTCTTCACAAAAAATAGAAAAAAAAAAAAAAAATGATGATAACGCAGAACCAGCAATGAGATTGAAAGGGTGGGGGTGGGGGGGGGTTCTATTTTCTGAATAAAACGACTTTATTGTCATCAGATACACAGCTTGGCCTGTCAAAGGCAACCGCTTTAGTTAGGGGAAGAGGAAGAACAGTCGATCCCGCACCGCGGGATTAATATAGGCGAGGGAAGGAGAATTGTAGTCGGATACAAGCCAAGAGCTAGCGATTATGAGACGTTAGGGATTTGAAAGATCTCGTCACTAGATGCTTCAAAAATTGATAGAGATGAATTGACAAGGATTTTTTTTGCAAACGTCTTAAGGCGGGGCTGGACCGAGCTGTTACCCATGTTTTTCCCTGTAAAAGGGCTTTGTGTGTCTTAAAAAGTAAGCCAAAAAAATACCACCTATTACGAAAATTTGCCAAGAGATATCAGATTAGTAGCTAATAATTTAATTTATTTGGTTGATTTTCATTGATCTTTTAAGAATGAATTACTTTATAAATGATATTATATATTATATATCTTTTATAAAAGTATATAAATATAGGCCAATATAGTCAAATGGGGGATGGGCTGTTAGACTAGCCTGCCATCTTTTGTAAGAGTGCTGAAGTCCACGGGGCTTGGAGTAGTTGGTAGCGTGTCTACCTTCTATACCGAACGTCGCGGGTTCGGACCCCAGGCAGTCCGATGATTTTATTTAAGGCATTTGGATACCAAATGGCTTGAATAAGAATGCCTAAGAATTTTTTTCAATTATTGACAAGAAATAATTTCTACACCTTTAGATAAAATATGGCAATATTGAAGGACATAGAAGAATCCGTATATATAACTTTAAATTTGTAAAGATCAGCCCAAAAAAAAAAAGTTATAGCCGCATATTTGCCAATTTGACCAACTGAGCTGTGAATCTTCCATCATCTTGCAAGGGCTTCGGAATCGCCCACACCCCACCCGCTTTGTCCTATATATTTTTTTTTAGTTGAGGGATATTTACGGAAGAGTGAGGTGGGTCTGTCCGCTGGAATATGTAGAAAATCAGTGAAAAAATTGTGAAAAAATCAGAAAAAATCGATCATTTTTAATGATTTTTTTGCATTTTAAGGAACAAAATCCTCCCCCACATCCCCCCTTGGATCCAAATGTTAATGTTTTTTAACTTTTCACTTCTCTAGACCTTCTGAAGAAATGTTAAGGCCAAAATATTCCTTTTCATCCCTCCAAATTTTTTCGTGGCCCTATAATTAACGAAAAGGGGTGGAAATAAGTAGGGGCCCCTCCCGAAAACGGTACGTGGTGGGGGGAAAACGGAGGTCATATTTGGATTCAGGAATTCATTTTACTTAAGAATCTGAAGGAATTTTCTCGGGGCCAGAAAAAAAGTTTCACTTTGTAGCACAGTGTAATCAATAACGGATATCGTTAAAAGTCTTAAATGGCCTAAGTTGCCGAAAAGACTGTGTGTATGTGTGTGTGAGTGTGAGTGTGAATGAGAAAAAAGTGTGAATGTTTTTTTTTTTTTTATTAAAAGAGTGCTGAACTATTTGACATTTATTAAATATATCTACCAATCTTCTTATTTTAAAATTTTCTTAATTAATATGTGATTAATAATAACAATAAATTCATTTTTAAATTTAAAAAATTAAAGATTATTGGGACTGATTGTTTTTTTTTTGTATTTGCTTGATAACAAAAAAATTAATTAAGATAATTTTTTAATAAGTCATTAAAAAAATTATAGCTCGATGTCCCAATAATCTCTTATGAATTTAATTCATTAAAAAAAAAACGGCATTGAAAATTTCGTTATAATAGTCTAGTTTTTTTTTTTTTTTTTTTTTTTTTTAATTAAGTTTAGACGGCCCCTCCTGCACCCCCCTTAACGTATTTTTTAATTCTAAATTTATATTTGATAAATAATACGCCTAATAAATTTTTGATTTAAAAGTAAAATTATTAAGACGGAGTAAAAAAAAAAAA
>JAKCPI010017835.1:0-20612 GCA_023213315.1 Euborellia annulipes | reverse complement strand
AAATGCCTGAACCCCCCTAATATATATATTAATTATAACTGTTACATCGTCTTAAAGTCTTATATGGCCTGAGTTGCCGAGAAGACTGTGTGAATGTGTGTGTGAGTGTGAGTGTGAATGAGAAAAAGTGTGAAGGTGCTTAAAAAAAAAGTCTTCAAGATTATTTTTTAATGCAAAAGTAAGTAAATTTTCATTAAGTGATATAATCAAAATATGGAAACTATTTTTTTTTTTTTTCCTTAGGTAACTTGATTTTGGTGAGGATTGGTGGGCTATGAGGGGGAGGAGAGGCCCAAAAAACAACAAACAATTTTTCGGATTATAAGTAAGGGCTCATGAAAGTTATGGATAGATAAAATAAAATGAGCTAAACTAATTCAAATTTTATATTTTTCAGATGACGTACTTTTTTGACGTTATTTCTTTTTTCATTTTGGTTAAATAAATAATTTAATACGCACACCCCCTAGTTTTTTTTCCCTTTTGAGTTCTAAGGATCAATTTGACACCTCATTTTTTCAAATCGGACAGGGGCCTCGAGCTTGAATTGGAGGATTGAGCGATAATTATGTTCTGACACAATTTGTTCCAACTCTGTTCGTTGTAACAAGCGATTATTTTTTTTTAGAACATATTGTAGATCGAGAGATGACATATTTCCATTTCGGCACCATTTGTACCATATGTACCAATTAGTGCTATTAAGTGAAGAGTTACCTAAAGGTCTACTACTAGCCCTGATTGTCTAACTTTGCGTGTGTCTGACAGACAGTAGTAGTACTACCAACGAAAAATTTGTTAATAATAATTGAGTATGAATAATTCATTGGAAACAAGTCTTTTGAGAAATTTTTGATTCAGAATAAATTTCTCATACCATTTCATTTTCAAACCAGGCGGTTTGAGAAGTAAAAATTTAAATAAATTATATATTTTTTTATATATTTTGTTTTTCTGTTGGACTGCAATGGCTCTGTCTACACCTTTCCTGGAATACATTCAGTCCTGGGTGAGTGCTATCATCTATCATTTCATGTTTATGTTTTAAAATTATAATATATGGAATATGAAATAATAAATTTATTATGAATCAAAGTTATCAAAGGGCTTGTTATTTCCATAGATGGCTCAATTCATTCTCCCCCCCTCTCCCGCCCTCTTGAATATTATCTCCCATCCCATCTCTAATATTCCCTCTAGGATGTGTTTTATGGCCTATAACCTTTTAAGAATGAAAGTAAAGTTTAAGTGATTCTGTTTAGATCGTCCAGTCAATATCTAAAATTTGGACAAAAGGTTCTAATACTAATTCAAGTCAGGATTTGTATTTTCAATGACCACTCACTTGCACACAAAAACCCGACTATAAACTTTTTTTTTTGATAGAGAGAATAATATTGGCTGATATCGTTCTTTGTCCATGAAATATCAAATTTTTATTGGGTAGCTGCATACTTTCCTTATTACCAATTCGCGCTGTATAGCGAAAAAGTTTTCAGAAAGAGATTTATATATATAGATTTTACGATTGTTTAACCTTTGAAACAAGCAGAGTCACCTATCAAAGTTGCCTTATGGGCGGAGCTTGGGCTAGAGGCGAGAGGCACAACTCCTAAATTAACCTTTAATCAAACATCTAAATAAAAGTTTATTTATTTTAAATAGAGTAGATTTGGATGACGGCAGTAGATTGATTAGAAGTTTTTTTTTTTTTTTTTAAACATTCACACTTTTTTCTCATTCACACAGTCTTTTCGGCAATTTAGGCCATATAAGACTTTAAGATAACCGTTATATGGACCCTGTTACGCATTAGTGTGTCAAGCACCATCTTCCGAGTTTTGAGAAAATTAACATTAAAGTTTTTTGTTTTGATTGGATTATATATAATTTTTTTTGTCAATTGTGCAAGTAACATTAAATATAGATTTTTTAGGACATATTTCATAAAAAAATAGTATTAATTATAGCATTTGAAACAATATTTAACTCAATTTTTAATTTTTTTGGCGCTTGACTCACTAATGCATAAGGGTCCATACATAATAATATCTTTTGGTAGTCCAGACATTTCTATTTAATGATTTGAAGTTGAAGGCAAAACAAGGGCAGCTTTTGGCCCAATTTGCTCCCTGTCGACGTTTTAGGCCACCCATTCCCTTTGAGACCAGTTTGTTAAGAAATTTCTAGAATAGCCATAATCATAATGAATGGCACTGAAGAGGGCAGTAAAATAAAAATTATTTAAACAAGGTGTCCTGAAGATGGGTGATGTCTAGACCCCGGAAACGTTGAAAGGTCGCAAATGAAAAAAATTTTTGAGCCGGATGAATTCATTGATTTCAATGGCAAAATGAGAATATACATTTTAAAGAGAATGTAAAAAAATAGTTGACTTTTGAATTTTAATCAAAATCGTTGGAGCGAATTTTGAGAAAATCGAAAAAAAAGTGAAAAGGTGCACCAGTAAAGTACTAGTACTATTTGGTCGATTTTGTTCAAAAGCTTCGTGTCACGTCCCAAGGGGGTACCTAACTTAAATATAAAATTTCAACCTCCTAGCTCTTTTCGTTCTAGAGATATTTTATTCACAGACAGACAGACCATGTCGCGAAATCCACTTTTTTTGTTTCAGGGGATCTCAAAACGTGTATATCCATCAAAATCTCGACATCAAATTTTTGACATGAATCTAATACTTTCTCTCTATATAGCCTATATATTACATATATACATAGGTAAGAGAAAGCAAAAAAATCAGGGCTAATTTTCAATAAATGAAAAAAAGGAAAAAATATTTAATTCGTGACATTCACAAAATATATGCATGATAGGATGATTAGATTCCGGATTAAAGAGAAAAAGAGAGGGTTGAGAGGAGAGAAGGGGGGGGGGGGGAGCTTGCAGCACGGTGTGACATCCATGTGCTCTGAATGTAACCTTTGCAAATTCACCACTCACTTGTTAAATTAAATTTCTTCACAAAAAATAGAAAAAAAAAAAAAAAAAATGATGATAACGCAGAACCAGCAATGAGATTGAAAGGGTGGGGGTGGGGGTGGGGGTTCTATTTTCTGAATAAAACGACTTTATTGTCATCAGATACACAGCTTGGCCTGTCAAAGGCAACCGCTTTAGTTAGGGGAAGAGGAAGAACAGTCGATCCCGCACCGCGGGATTAATATAGGCGAGGGAAGGAGAATTGTAGTCGGATACAAGCCAAGAGCCTAGCGATTATGAGACGTTAGGGATTTGAAAGATCTCGTCACTAGATGCTTCAAAAATTGATAGAGATGAATTGACAAGGATTTTTTTGCAAACATCTGAAGGCGGGGCTGGACCGAGCTGTTACCCATGTTTTTCCCTGTAAGAGGGCTTTGTGTGTCTTAAAAAGTAAGCCAAAAAAATACCACCTATTACGAAAATTTGCCAAGAGATATCAGATTAGTAGCTAATAATTTAATTTATTTGGTTGATTTTCATTGATCTTTTAAGAATGAATTACTTTATAAATGATATTATATATTATATATCTTTTATAAAAGTATATAAATATAGGCCAATATAGTCTAATGGGGGATGGGCTGTTAGACTAGCCTGCCATCTTTTGTAAGAGTGCTGAAGTCCACGGGGCTTGGAGTAGTTGGTAGCGTGTCTACCTTCTA
Source organism: Euborellia annulipes (assembly GCA_023213315.1). Taxonomy (NCBI): domain Eukaryota; kingdom Metazoa; phylum Arthropoda; class Insecta; order Dermaptera; family Anisolabididae; genus Euborellia; species Euborellia annulipes. The sequence continues at coordinate 16,947 of JAKCPI010017835.1, read as the reverse complement.
TACCGAACGTGGCGGGTTCGGACCCCAGGCAGTCCGATGATTTTATTTTTTTTTTTTTTTTTAATTCTTTATTTACCGGCTGTGAACCCGAGGTCATTCAGCCCTCCATATTTTATGGTTACAATTTTGTACATATAAAAAACATATTGGTAAATACATAGTTACAAGAATATATAAACAACACTTTTACAGATAACATGATAAAAAGAATGATTTTATTTAAGACATTTGGATACCAAATGGCTTGAATAAGAATGCCTAAGAATTTTTTTCAATTATTGACAAGAAATAATTTCTACCCCTTTAGATAAAATATGGCAATATTGAAGGACATAGAAGAATCCGTATATATAACTTTAAATTTGTAAAGATCAGCCCAAAAAAAAAGTTATAGCCTCATATTTGCCAATTTGACCAACTGAGCTGTGAATCTTCCATCATCTTGCAAGGGCTTCGGAATCGCCCACACCCCACCCGCTTTGTCCTATATATTTTTTTTTAGTTGAGGGATATTTACGGAAGAGTGAGGTGGGTCTGTCCGCTGGAATATGTAGAAAATCAGTGAAAAAATAGTGAAAAAATCAGAAAAAAATCGATCATTTTTAATGATTTTTTTGCATTTTCAGCAACAAAATCCTCCCCCACATCCCCTTCTTGGATCCAAATGTTAATGTTTTTTAACTTTTCACTTCTCTAGACCTTCTGAAGAAATGTTAAGGCTAAAATATTCCTTTTCATCCCTCCAAATTTTTTTCGTGGCCCTATAATTTACGAAAAGGGGTGGAAATAAGTAGGGCCCCCCGAAAACGGTACGTGGTGGGGGAAAACGGAGGTCATATTTGGATTCAGGAATTCATTTTACTTAAGAATCTGAAGGAATTTTCTCGGGGCCAGAAAAAAGTTTCACTTTGTAGCACAGTGTAATCAATAACGGATATCGTTAAAAGTCTTAAATGGCCTAAGTTGCCGAAAAGACTGTGTGTATGTGTGTGTGAGTGTGAGTGTGAATGAGAAAAAAGTGTGAATGTTTTTTTTTTTTTATTAAAAGAGTGCTGAACTATTTGACATTTAATTTTTAAATATATCAACCAATCTTCTTATTTTAAAATTTTCTTAGTTAATATGTGATTAATAATAACAATAAATTCATTTTTAAATTTTAAAAAAATTAAATATTATTGGGACAGATTGTTTTTTTGTATTTGCTTGATAACAAAAAAATTAATTACGATAATTTTTTAATAAGTCATTAAAAAAATTATAGCTCGATGTCCCAATAATCTCTTATGAATTTAAAAAAACCGCATTGAAAATTTCGTTATAATAGTCTAGTTTTTTTTTTTTTTTTTTTTTTAATTAAGTTTAGACTGCCCCTCCTGCACCCCCTTAACGTATTTTTAATTCTAAATTTATATTTGATAAATAATACGCCTAATAAATTTTTGATTTAAAAGTAAAATTATTAAGACGGAGTAAAAAAAAAAAAAAATTCCAAGATATATGCAGCCAAAAATATTTCTTTTATTATGCCGTTCCAGGCTGACGTTTCGGCCACTGGTCTATCGCTGAAATTGTTATTTTTATTTATTCTAGCCTCCGGATATGAAGATGTCCTAAGCCAGTAACGTCAGTCTGGATCCTCATAATAAAATAAATATTTTTGACTGCATATGTCTTGAAATTTTTTTTCACCCCGCCTTAATAATACTTTCAGCCACAAAGTCATACCTCAAAAGTAAAATTTAGAATCTAGGATTTTCTAGATTAAAAAATAATAATTTTCATAATTTTTAATTTAATTTAATTCATTAAAGAAAAAAAAAAACTTGATTGAAAAATCCCGAAGATATTTCAGATACAAATTTAGAGACATTTACTTCATATTTTAGTACTTGACCTTAAAATTTTAGATCGGTATCGTGTCTACACACTCACTCAGAGATTGTTACCTTCAATACAACGTTTAAGGTGGAAAGAAAGGAAAAGATAAATTACCAAAAAAAAGTTTTAAAAAAAGTAAATAAATAAATAGAATCTCTTACCTCTATAAATATTGATATGTTAATTAATACATATAGAGAGAAAGTATTGGATTCATGTCAAAAATTCAATGTCGAGATTTTGATGGATATACACGTTTTGAGGTCCCCTGAATCCAAAAAAGTGGTTTTCGCGACATGGTCTGTCTGTGAACAAAATATCTCTAGAACAAAAAGAACTAGGAGATTGAAATTTTATATATAAGATAAGCACCCCCTAGGGCAGTGTTTTCCAAACTTTATGTTACCATGCCTCCCTTAAAAATAATTATTCTTATGACGCCTCCCCCCCCTCCATTTTATAAAATAATACAAAACAAAAATGTTTAATGCTATAAAATATAAATTTATATAAAAATATTTTTTTTATTTATTCTTATTTATATTAAAACTAGCAATCATTTGGAAAATTGGTCCTGGGGGCCAATATTCGCGCCTCCCCTTAGACTAGTCCGCGTCTCCCTAGGGAGGCGCGCTTCACAGGTTGGAAATCGCTGGTAACATATAAGGGTAATTTATGGCTGGTGGAATTTGTATCAGAAATTAAAGTTAGAAAAAACAAAGCCAGAATTTTTTCTTTAAAAATATATTTTAACAGCTTACGTTTTGGCCTTGGTCAAAAGCCATCCTCGGATGACCACTAACAGCTCCGAGGATGGCTTTGACCAAAGCCGAAACGTCAGCTGTTAAAATATATTTTTAAAGAAAAAATTCTGGCTTCGTTTTTTCTAACTTTCATTCCTGAAGAAAAATATTTTTCTCAAATCTTATTTTCACGCCCTAGGGGGGGGGGGTGCCTAACTTAAATATAAAATTTCAACCTCCAAGCTCAATTCCTTCATGCTTTAAATTGAACCCAAACAGACACATAGACCATGTCGCGAAAACCACTTTTTGGATTCAGGGGACCTCAGAACGTGTATATCCATCAAAATATCGACATCGAATTTGTGACATGAATCTAATACTTTCTCTCTCTATATATATATATATATGTATATTAACTTACACATATAGGTAAGAGAAAGTAAAAATTCAAATCCTAGTTGAGATTAGTTCTATATACAAAAAGATGCAATAACTCACCCCAGTAAAATTCTAAGTGGACTAATCATATCTTACTTTTCTACCTAATGAAAAAATCCCTACAAAATTCTGCAAGGGATTCGATGGGTTCCTAAGTTACCCAGTGTTATTATTATCTGTTTATGAGAGTTTCGAAATTCTCAAAAATTAATTCCGCCCCAGTAATAAGAAATTTTAGAATGACATTAAAATGTTTCTATCCCACTATCGCTATTTGCTAAATATTGAATATAAATTTTAACTCAAACGGTGCACTTATTTTTTAGTAAAAGTATTAAAAAACATTAATATCTTTGTGCATTATAGGGGATGGGGCATTAACCCCCTTGGTTAATTGCCGAAAAGATTGCATGAATGTGTGTGTGAGTGTGAATGAGAAAGTGTTTAAAAAAAAAAAGATAAAAAATAAAAAACTAATTTTTTTTTTTCAATGACACCTACACTCCCCCTCTCCCTTTCAACAGCTTATATTCTCCCTCTACCCTTAGTGAAATACAAAATATTTAATTTCATATTTAAAAGAATCGTTTTTCGCAGTCAAATTATTTGTTTCTATCATTTTTTTTTTTTCAACGATAAAATGCATAAAATAATTACCTTTAATAAGACACTCAAGAGGGTGTGCTGGTTAACGATGAGGTCAGGGTGGATTACACTATATTAATTATTCACTTTGATTCACTTTAAACACAATTAAAAAAGAGAGCAAGCATCTCGCGCCTGCCAGCCCGGCCGCGCTCTCGACTCAACTGAACGAGAGAGAGACTTGTCTCTTTCTATAGGAATAAAATAGATAAAAATAACAATTCCCTTTTTATTAAAAGTAAAAAAATACCTTTTGCTCTAATCTAACTATATTTATAACTGGAAAAGAATGTCAACAAGTGATTTGGAATATTCCAAGGCCTTTCTTAAATAATCAACCCTTCATCCCCCCAAATCAAAATAATAATCAACGCTATTTTTGAATGTTTTCTATTTATTTGGTTGGCATCGATTTAACTAAAATAAATTAAAAAAACATTTTTTTCAATTTTTCAACCCCTAATCCAATCTTTTTAAAGTGATTTTTTTTTTAACACTCACACTTTTTCCCATTCACACACACATACACACAGTCTTTCGACAACTTAGGCCATTTAAGACTTTAAACGATACTCGAATGTTTAATATATCTATTGGGGGTCCAGACATTCTTATTTAAGCCATTTGGTCAGTGGCGTAGCGAGGGGGAGCAAGGGGGGTCATCATGCCCCGGGCGCTACTCAAAAAGGGGCGCCAAATGGTCCGAAAAACAAAAAATTACTGGATAATTTTTTCTCAAATTTAAAGCCTAGCTTGAGCCGATGACTTTATTTATTTTATTTAATTTATTTATTATTTTGCGAGTATATTTTACATATAATATTATATGGTTTTCGAATGGGGTGGGGGCGCTAAAAAGGTATTGTGCCCCGGGCGCGAGTTAAGCTCACTACGCCACTGCATTTGGTATCCAAGTGGCTTAAATAAAATCTTCGGACTGCCTGGGGTCAGATCCCGCGACTTTTGGTATACGAGGTTAGCACGCTAACCCCTACATCAAGCCCTGAGAGAACTAAAAAATATAAATTTATATAAAAATATTTTTTTTATTTATTCATATTTATTATTTTAATTAAAAACCTCCGTCCCAGAATCTTCTAAATTTTATTATTTTATTTATAAAACTAACAATCATTTCGAAAATTGATCTTGGTGGCCAATATTCGCGCCTCCCCTTTGACTAGTCCGCGCCTCACAGTTTGGAAAACGCTGCCCTAGGGTGTGAAAATAAACTTTTAATCAAAATCGACCAAAGACTACTAGTACTTTACTGATGTACTATTTCAGTTTTTTCGATTTTCTCAAAATTTGCTGCAACAATTTTGATTAAAATTCAATTATTTTTTAGATGCACTTTAAAATGTATATTCTCATTTTGTCACTGAAATCTTCTGAAGACCACTTTACCCATTTATAGGAGAAATGGTTGCCATGTTAACAAGTTATAAATATTTTCTCATACTTATAAATTTTACATCTTGAAAATCTAATGTGTCGCACTGTCGGAAACTAAATATATGTCGATAGAAAAAATCTGGTCTGACCCGTCACAGCAGATATTTTACATAGAAATACTATTCATAGAGAAATTCTTTTGAAATTTGAATCCTGAACTAAGTCATTATTACCCCATTTACCCTCCCCTACTTGAATGCGTTAGTGCCTCTCCCCCTCGCCTACCTCCATTGCCACCGAATGTCTACAAAGTATCCGAGATCAAAAAAAAATGTTTAAATAAAATAATGACACGATTGAATGAAATTTATTGGAATGATAATTGATTGCCGCAAGCAAAATGTAAGGGGTTGTTTTTATTACTTTGTATGAATACTTTGGATCATGATAGTAATAATATAAATAGTTATACTCTTAAATCAAATCGTACTTGTTCGGATTTCATTTATGAGTAATAAAAGTTTTATTATAAAATCATTCCAGGGGATTTAATTATTTGAAATGTTTTCCCATTTAAAGTAAAAAAATTTCTTCATTTTCATTTTTTAATAACTGAGGGATAGAATTAAATAATTATTCTAAAATGAGTTTAAAAGAAATTAAAAACTTTCTTTGGAATTTTTTCTTAATGAATTATTATGAGCATGCTTGGATTGAAATGAAAAATTATTCGAGCCTATGCAAGACCTCATGGCTCATAATAATGGAGGCAAAAAGGGGCAGGACTATCGTTAAACAAAACCCCTACCACCTCTCCCCGAAAAAATTTTCTTTCTACAACTCTCCAACTATCAATATATTCATTGAGGATTGAATAAGGGCTTGTATGGCCCTAAATATATTATTTTTTTAATAACTAAGCCGCGATAGAAAGTTTCCCAATTGTTAATTTCTCAAAAGTGGAGAAATATGCTAATAAACCTTTAAAAAATGTTTACGAATTATCAATAGATGTGCCAATTGAATTTTCAGAGTAAAAATGGTTAAAGGGATACCCACGCCCACACCAGGGACACACACAGTAGATCGAAAGTGACCGAGGAAAAATGTATGTCCCTGGTGCGGGCGTATACATCCCTTGATCATTTTTAATCATTTTTACTCGTGTTGTCTGCCTTATATCTTTCTTAAAAAAAAAAAAAAAATGTGAGGAGAATGCCCCGCAAATTTCCTGAAACATTTATTTTTCAAAAATCAACCAGGTTAAGAAATTTAGTTTCTAATTTAATAGAGAATTTAGAAAAAATTAACCTAAATTTTAAGTAATTGATTTGTCGAATTAAGAATAAATTAAAAATTAATTGAACTTTATTAATAAATTTAGGGACGTTTAGTCAATTATTGTTGAAGAACTGTGACTGTAGGCGATGGCGTCATAAAAATAACAAGACACAAACAAGTTTGCAGCCTAATTTTCTTTATTTAGATTCTTCCCTCACGGTTGATGTTTCGGCCTGAGGTCTAGGCCATCTTCAGGCCGAAACGTCAGCCGTGAGGGCTAGAATCTAAATAAAAGAAAAATTTGGCTGCAAACGTTTTGTTATTTTTCTGACTCCATCGCAATTAGTCAATTATCAAATAATTCTATGACTTCCAGCCCTAAAAGTGAAAGATAACATTTTTTTCAAGACTTGGTTCATATATAGTAGTTAATCTCGATTCCAAAAAAAAAAAAAAATTGGATTAGCAAATTTTTCCATAGAGAAAGAAAATAGTGAAATACAAAAATAATAGGAATTTTTAATATAAAGGTCGGTGACCCTCTTTCCATTATGAGCGATGAAATTGAAATCATATCCTCTACTAATTCATTTAAATGCCTAAATAGCTCAGGTGCCTAAAAAGACAAAGTATTTCCTAAATGAAACAGTGAGAACTGAATAAAAAGAGAAAGAAAAATTTTTTGTTTATCATTGGTTTTTGTTTTGTTATTGCTGAAAAGCCTTACTTCCAGATGAAGATCAAGGAATGCTGGGTCTAAATAATGCAAGCTAGTGTTTCCCAACCAGCAAGCATCTAGAAAATGTGAATATGATATGATATTAATATCCAATGAATGCCTCGATTCCAACTTGACAAGTCATTGATATTTATGTGAGTTTGTTTATTAGTTGGTGTGCCAAAGCGTCCACTAGCCCCAGAGATCTCCAGGTGTGCTTCCCTTTGCTCTCGACTTCGCTAACAAGCGGCAGATCCTCGGGGGCCAGATAAATATGATGTTAAAAAGAATTTTAATTTATTTTTGTAATTAACTGTTCCGCCAAAAAAAATTGAGTTTGGGAACCAGTAAGATATAAGCTTCAAATACAATAGCAGCTTTACTAGGCCTACAATAAAGCGAATTTAATTTCGAACAAAACAAGAGAGAAATTAGATATTGTGTTTTAAGTGGTTAACCTAAAATTTCTATTCATTTATTGCAATTAGTGGCTTAATAGCAATATGAAATTAGTGGTTGTTATATAATATGGAGGATTTTGAAACGAGAATAAAATTGACGGGTAGGAGGTCATCGACTCCCTTTAGGTTGATGTTCATATAAACTTTCTGATAACCAGAAGAGGATTGTAATAACAATTTTCTAAATAATTGAACATATTCCCTACTGGTACGTAAATAAAATCCAAATCAAGTTGAGTGGAAAAGGGAAGAGATCTGCTCTCTTAATTGAACAAAAGCTTTCAAATTATATTTTAGAGATAATATTTAGGAATTTAGTTGAGTGGGGATTAAACATTTCCCCAGAAGAAGCTTATATTATTTAATAATCAGGAAATTTTATCTTTGGGGAATTAAGTGATAATAAGATCGGAATATTTTTTTTTTTATTATTGAATTTAAAGAGTTGTAAGAAGAGAGAAATTAGATTCTTCTAAAAATTCAAATATTTGTGTCGTCATAACATAATCAGGGACTCACAAACTGTGAGCTCAAGACCTACGAGTTACCAGAGATAAGAATGACATTTCTTCTGCTCCTATGCCATTGATTTTTCCTTTCTCTAGGGAACCTTTACCTCCGTTTTCTTTCTTCTTTCTTGATAGCACTTAAATAATAAATAGTTACAGAATGCGCCTAATGACCAGATTTATATCAAAGGATTAAAATCCCGAGCCTCTTGTGGGTTCAAAGTAGATCTATTGCATGTTAAATTAGGTCCCAGTTTGAACCCCAAAATGGTACAAATTTCACTTTTACCAATTCGGTGACCTAATAATAAAAGTTAGGGCCTATTAGTAAATGGTATGGTCTCAGAGTTCAATGTCGAAGCTAGGTGGACTTCAGTGCTATAAATCGGACCCTATTCAGTACCAGAGGGATAAAAGAAGGCGCTAAATTTCAACTCGGGATAATGCACTTTATGGTCTTATTTGGACGCCCAAGAAAAAGAAAAAGCCCAGAAATAGAGATTTTTATTATATTCTTTTTCTTTTTTTATTTTATTCTTTTTGTTAAAAGAAAATTGTAATTTAAAATTTATCTTTATCCCTGCTATGTTGTAGCTCTAAGGATGGTCTCAACCGAGACCGAAACGTCAGCCTAATGGGTATTAAATAAATACTAGCTGCTTCTCTTTCTTCTTCTTGCTACTTCAAAATATTCTTTTTAAAGGTTGATTTACATTTTGGTATTATATTTTTACAGAAATTTAAAATCAACCTTTAGAAACTCCGTTCCTGGGCTTTTTCTTTTTCTTGGGCGCCCAAATAAGACCAAATATTATTTTAATCCTTTGATATAAATCTGATCATTAAGCGCATACTGTAACCACGATATTTATTATAGATGCAATCAAGAAAGAAAAATTAATGGCATAGAGGAGCAGATGAAAAGCCATTCTTTGCTCTGGTAACTCGTATTGCTTCCATTCACCTCTCAACTCTTGACCTGAGACTCAGGGTTCTACCAATCAGTAGAGACGGGGTCTAAATGGCCTTCGATGCCGAAAAAGACCTTAAATAAAATTAAAAACTATTGTGAGTTCTTAATGGGGTTCAGGAGCGACGTCTAAACGTACTTAAAAAAAAAAACTAGACTATTATAAGGAATTTTTCAATAAGGTTTTTTTTTAAATGAATTAAATTCATAAGAGATTATTGGGACATCGAGCTATAATTTTTTTAATGACTTATTAAAAAATTATGGTAATTAATTTTTTTGTTATCAAGCAAATACAAAAAAAATCTGGTGTGACTGGCGCACAGCACACAACTTTCTCTTACCTTCGGTAATCGAAAGTTGTGTACTGTGCTTGTCACACCAGATTTTTTGTGTCGACATGTATTTAGTTTCCGACAGTAGGGTACATTCGATTTTCAAGATGTAAAATTTATAAGTGTGGAAAAATATTTATATTTTGTTACCATGGCAACCATTTCTCCTATCTTTTCTATGAAGTACAAGAGTAAAGTGGTCTTCAGAAGATTTCAATCACAAAATGAGAATATACATTTTAAAGAGAATATAAAAAATAATTGATTTTTGAATTTTAAAAAAAATCGTTGGAGCAAATTTTGAGAAAATCGAAAAAAACTGAAAACTACATCAGTAAAGTACTAGTACTTTTGGGCCGATTTTGTTCAAAAGCTTCGTGTCACGTCCCATGAGGGTGCCTAACTTAAATATAAAATTTCAACCTCCTAGCTCTTTTCGTTCTTGAGATATTTTGTTCACAGACACACAGACAGACAGACAGACCATGTCGCGAAAACCACTTTTTTGGATTCAGGGGACCTCAAAACGTGAAGATCCATCAAAATCTCGACATCGAATTTTTGACATGAATCCAATACTTTCTCTCTATATATATATTACATATATACATAGGTAAGAGAAAGTAAAAAACAATCTGTCCCGATAATCTTTAATTTTTTTTTAAATTTAAAAATGAATTTATTGTTATTATTAATCACATATTAAATAAGAAATTTTTAAAATAAGCTTAGATGATTTATTTAAAAACCAACTGTCAAATTAGTTCAGTATTCTTGCAATAGATGGCAGGCTAGTCTAACAGACGATATAGTATTAGCCTAAATCTGGCCTATATTTATATATTTTTATGCTTTTATAAAAGATACATTAATATATAATAACATTTATAAAGTAAATTTTATTTATTCTTAAAAGATCAAAGAAAATCAACCAAATGCATTATATATTATTAGCTACCATTCTGACATCTCTTGGCAAATTTTGGAATTACTTGATTTTTGGGCATACTTTTTATGACACACAACGCCCTCTTAACGGGAAAAACATGCGAAACACCTTCACTCCCGTTCCCCCTTAAATATGTGCTATGACCACACAAATATGTGAATTTTTCGAAGAATCAAAGAACAAAAAAACAATCAACGGGGTTGTAAGTTTAAGGGCTGAACCCTTTTAAGAAAATTAGATAGCACTGCGAGTAAAGGGGAATGTTTTACCTTCCATCTGTGTGTGGGGGGGTGCTGTCCTTGCGTGGGTGAGTGACTGTTTTGTCTTTCTGTCTGACTCATCTATGGACAAACAAACATGCACAGGGCCATTAAAGATAAGCATTGTAAAATAAAAAGAAACCTAATCAGAGATTTAATAAATTTTCCCCATGAAATGAAATGACCAGACGTAGGAGGAAATATTATCCTTATCAAAGTATTTAGGCTAAACTTTATTAAATTTACTTTGTATATTTTGGTAAGAACAATTTGGAAAATTAAATTTTCTTATCTAGATAAATTAGTTTATAAGAAAACGAAAAAGTGTTGTGTGTCAAGACTATGAATTAGGCCGTTCTGGTTCAAATAATTAAATCAATTTCAAAAAAGCACTTTCAAAAAATTGCAGGGAAGAAAAAGTGAGAGACCGCAGCGGCGGGTTAACGCCAAATTAAATATGCCTGTGTGTAGGTGGAAAAAAGGGGAATCCAGGGAGCGTCGCGACGTCCCCGTAGCAGGACGAGAGCCCGCCGAAGGCTAGCATGTAAATATTAGGATAATATTTAGTATAATTAAATTTTAATTGAATGAAATCCCAATTGATATAATTTATAACATAAATATTTATAAATATAAATTAATTAAAAGTACCTGAATAATAAGAGAGAAATACGCAGGGTGGAGTGGAGTATTTGATGTTGCCTAGAATTAGGCGCCCACAGGTTCAATTATTTTTTACATGCTCTTTAAAAAGTATATCAGTAAAATTTTTCATGAAAATTGTTTGAAGTACACTTTACTGATGTATTTTTTCAGTTTTTTCGGTTTTTCAAAATTGGCTCTAACGATTTTGATTAAAATTCATAAGGTTAGAGCCAGTGAGAGGCGAGGCATGGAGGGAGGGAAACAACTCGTGGAGGTGGACAAAAAAAATTTATTCATTCAAATTATTGCGGGATGCCATCTCAAAGCAAGGGCGGAGGGGTAATCTGGTGTGACTGGTCGCACAGCACACAATTTTTTTCTTAATTTCGGTAATTTAAAAGCGCATTCTGTACTTATTTACCAGAATATACTGTATATACAAGGTAAATTTCTAAATATAAATTTTTAAAATTTTACATTAAAAATAAAATTTTTTTCAAAAAAAAAATATTATTCTCAAATTTCGGGGAGGGGGGGTGTAATTACCCCCTTACCTTCCCCCTTGTCTCAAAGGTTAAAGGTACATGCAAAAATGGATAGACCGATATATTCATTTATATTTATCGGATTTTGGGCACATTTTCTGAAAAAAATCCTTCTAATTATATATCTTTCGATGTATTTTACAGAAAGGCTAAGAACGCCTAAATTTTTTTTCTGGTGGTGTAGATAACAACATAAGCGTAAAGCATATCAAACATGATTGAGAATTTCATCCTCTTTTTTTTTAATGTCTTTCCTCATCTTAGGAGATATAAGACTTGGACGATATTCATTATTAAATACATTCTTCCACTCTATATATATAATTCCGCCTGTCTGTTCGTCCGTCTGTCACGCTCTATTTAGGCAATATCCCGTTGGAATTTTGAAATAAAATTTTATATGCATAAAGAGGACCTTCTAGGGATTACAGGAAAATTATATAACAGGAATGAAAGTTAGAAGAAAAACAGCAGCAGCTCCGAGGATGGCTTTAACCAAAGCCGAAACGTCAGCTAGCTGTTGAAATATATTTTTAAAGAAAACATTCTGGCTGCATTTTTCTTCTAACTTTCATTCCTGTTACAAATTCTACCAGCCATAAAATACCCTTATACTAAGGAAAATTATTTTCATCCCGAAATTCCTATAACTTTTTGTATTTTTAATTCTTAAAGTTACGATTTCTCTCCCCTTAGGAAATGTATAGAAAAAAATATTGTATTCATTGCATTTGTGTATTCTATGAATGTAAACAAATCCTCAACCAGGCACTGGATTGGAATGGAATGATAGTTTTTTTTTTTAATTTTTATTTTAACATTCACACTTTTTTCTCATTCACACTCACATTCACACAGTCTTTTCGGAAACTTAGGCCATTTAAGACTTTGACGATAACCGTTATTTATGAATTAATCTATATTGGAGTCCAGGCATTCTTATTTAAGCCATCTGGTAATAGTTTTTTTTTTTTTCATAATTAAGAAATGGCGAAGGTCCGCCGAAGGCGGGCGGCGCGGCTAGTGTTATGCAAATGATTTAAATAAATTCAAAACGCATTTCATAACTGTTATGTTATATTCATTCATAAGAGGGTAGAAAAATGAGATTTTTTTTATTTATTTAATCCACACAGCTGACGTTTCAGTTTAGTGTTTGAACCATTTTCAAAGCTGAAAAGTCATTATGAAAGTGTCACTGTGGATTTCATACATTCTTGAACCGAACCTTTATTTCATATACACCCAGTATGCAATGACCAGGTATATACATAAAAAAATTAAAAAAATCCACTGTGACATCTTCATTATGACTTTTCGCCAACTCTGAAGTGGTTCAAACATGAAACCGAAACGTCAGCTGTGTGGATTAAATAAATGAAGAAAAAACCTTAGCTGCGTCTCTCATTTTTCTACCCTCTTATGGATTTAAATAAATATTCATCCAACTGCATCCGCGTCCCGCGGCTCTAAGAATATCAATATTAACATTTGCCAACACCTCTAGTCTCTCGGCCACGGCCACACCCCCTTAAAAACAGGCTTATTTTTCATTTGATAAAAACAAATTGAGATGTATAGGAGCTTCTTCATTTAATAAATAATTGAAATTATATATTTTACGTCAATTGTGACTTGAGATACGAATCTTGGCCATTCACGTCTTTCCAGTATCAAAAACAAATAGATTTTAGCATTCGTTAATAAACCCCAATGTGGTTTGGGCGCATGAAGAAATAAAGATTGCCTAGGAGATAAATCAAGTCGTTGGTAGGAGGAGAGAGAGAGGGAGAGGAGAAGGGGGCAGGCAACTCGAGTTTTTTCTCTAGTGAAAAACTTTTTTCTCAACCCTCATTTATTTTAGTTTTTTAAATCCAAATCAGTTCCAATTTTTTTTTTGCTTTTTATGCTCACAGGCGATTGTATATTATGTTTAGGCACATTTAGATGTCAAACAATAAAAATAAAGAAGACCTGATATGAATTCGAAATATTTGAAGAATTAAACTCACTAAAATTACAATTTTTCCTTGCCAATCAATGAGTTAATTATTATTGGCGGCTCTCACGACAGTAGAGAACTTAGCGTTAAAAATTCGATGTTTACAGACAACATCGAATTTTGTGTCGCCTACACAACCTCTGGCATTTTAACGTGACAACGTCCACTTTCCTGATTTCGAACGTATTTTTTTTACTCTGTTTCCAATAATTATTTTATAATTCAGACAATATATTTATTGAATTAATAGCCTACTGATTTTACTTTTAAGTTTATAGTAAAAGTCATTTTTTTAAATTACAGTATATTCGACTAAACAAAACAAATAGATATGCGTGGCCAAAAAAGGGCAATTTTTCGATAATTTTTTGCTTAAAAAATGATGTTTTTCGAGAAAAAAAACTTGATTTTCGAGTTAATTTATCGGGATTTTTAAATTATTCTATTAGAGTTTTTCTTTATGCACAAATCGACATCACATTTAGTCTGATCTGATTTGCCGTTCGGAATCTACAGTGGTTTAAACCTTCAAATTGGAATTTTCCGCCGTCGCGGTAAAAATAATAGGAAAAAGTAAAAAATAAATGGTGAAATCTTTAGATGAAGAATCATTCTTTCTAACCGTATATTCAACATAATTATACCTCTTTAAACATAGTTAAGAGTTATTCAAGCCACTAACTTTTTCCTGCATGCTTCCCTGCCCCCCTATACATGCATTGTAAGACGTTGTCACGTCAAAAAGTTAATTTTTAATAAATCATTGGAACTTATGAGCTAGATGTGTTTATGATTTTTTTTTTTTACGAATTTAAATCAAAATATTTAGTTTTCGGTTTAATTATGTTTTAAAAAACATTGACACTTTTTCTCATTCTCACTCACACTCACACACACATTCACACAGTCCTTTCGGCAACTCAGGCCATTTAAGACTTTTACGATAACCGTTGTAATTAATATATATATTTGGGGTTCAGGCATTTCTATTTAGCCACTGGTTAATTATGGTTTATTTGTGAAAATTACAACATTTCGACCATCCATTCTGTGACCTTCTTCGGGTACAATTCAGTTAAAATTACAAAGGTTGGCGGTACATCTGTCACAATATCATTTAAATTAGTTGAGAAAACTCTGAAAAACTCTCAACTAATTCATATGAGATTGTCCCAGATGTACCACCAACCTTTGTAATTTTAACTGAATTGTCCCTGAAGAGGGCCGCAGAATGGGGTGGTCGAAATGTTGTAATTTTTACAAATAAACCCCAATTAAACCGAAAATCAAATTCTTTTATTAATGATAACAACTGTGAAAGCATTAAAAACTCCAAAATATATAGAGCAAATTTTGAGAAATTTAAAATTATTTAAAAAGTAGACTACATCAGAAAAGTATAATAAATACTCTTATGGGGTTACGGGAGCAAAGTGGTTACGCATGTTTTTCACGATAAGATGGCGTAGTGTAAAGTGCAAGAATGCTGAACTAATTTGATAGATGAATTTTAAATAAATCATCTAAGCTTTTTTTAAATAATTTCTTAATTAATATGTGATTAATAATAACAATAAATTCATTTTTAAATTTAAAAAAAATTAAAGATTATTGGGGCAGATTGTTTTTTTGTATTTGCTTGATAACAAAAAAATTAATTACGAAGTCATTAAAGAAATTATAGCTCGATGTCTCAAAAATCTCTTATGAATTTAATTCATTAAAAAAAAAACCGCATTGAAAAATTCCTTTTAATAATCTAGTTTTTGGCTGGGGGGGTCCACCTCCTTTCCCACACCCCCCCGGCCCCCCAGGCGATGATTTTATTTACAATTGGATCAAAGGTTAAATAAAATGCCTGGACCCCTATATGTATATTTATATAATAAGGTTATGTCTAAAGTTTAAATGGCCTGTTTGGAAAAAAGAGTGTGAAAGTGTGTGAAAGAGTGAGAGTGAGAGAGAGAAAAAAAGGGGGAATTTTTTAAAAAAAAAAAAAAAAATCTAGTTTTTTTCCCCTTATCGCAATTATTTAGACTCGGAAGTCTCAAAATATTTTAATAAAATTTTTATGCAATTGCAATAATGTTATATCGTTTTAATAAATATATTCATTTATTTAATTAATATCTTAATGAATTATTCATAATATTCATTATTTAAAAAATACAAAGTTTTCTTGAATCAATGAAAGTAACCTCTCTTCTTTAATGATCATAAATATAGGAGGCCTTAATAAAACTTGAGCCCTCGTCATGAATGTAACATTTGAGCCTGGCTTAACGCTTTACTTGCCACAAGTTAAGATGATTTACGTCCAATGACATTTACACATGTCAATTGCTTGAGAGAACATTTGCATTTAACAACCGGCTGGTATGAAGGGGTAGGGTTAGGGGGAGGTAGGGGGTTGGTTTCTTTTCCTAAGCCTAGCTTGATGAGAACATTCATTCATTAAGCGAATGTATTAATCACAAACACGAACTAATGTAAACATTTACATAACCGAGAGAAACGGGAGAAAAAACGAGAGGGAGGGAGTTTATATTATCTCTCAATGTGAGAGAAATCCATATTGATTAGGAAATGACATCAAGAATAATTTGAATTTTTGCGAATGATAATAAATGCACGGAGAAGAGCCGAGAGTTGCTTTTATTGTTATTATTTTAATTGTTTTAATAAAAACTTTGTTATGACTATTAAGAAACCTCTTTAATTAAATCTGAATTTTTATTTCCACATTAAAAAAGAAATTTTCCCAAAATGTAACGAATATTTAAAAAAGAAAAGATGATTGCAAAACGAAAATGCCCCCTCTTCCATAATCAATTTTCTATCTCTAATTACTAACAATCTTGAAATCAACGAAGAAATGAATAATTGTTATTCAAGAAAAAAGATAAAATAAAGTAGGATAATAAAAAGAGAGAGCAGCTAGTTTTCTTTTCTTTTATTAAACCCTCATTGCTGACGTTTCGGTCCTGTTTAGGGCCATCTTCAGAGCTATTAATATAGAACAATACAT
The DNA here is from genome assembly GCA_023213315.1 of Euborellia annulipes. Classification (NCBI taxonomy): domain Eukaryota; kingdom Metazoa; phylum Arthropoda; class Insecta; order Dermaptera; family Anisolabididae; genus Euborellia; species Euborellia annulipes. The sequence goes on along the minus strand of JAKCPI010017835.1, from coordinate 139 downwards.
AATGGTCATTAAGAAAATGCGTACTGACTTATATAAATTAGGTGAATATTTACCATTAGGGTTGTCAATATAAATTTTAATTCCCATATTTCACCTATATTTAACATAGTTGGTCGATTTTATAACAATATATATTATG
>JAKCPI010017834.1:0-11452 GCA_023213315.1 Euborellia annulipes | reverse complement strand
GTGTGCTGTGCGCCAGTCACACCAGATTTTAAATTATATTCAACTGTGGCAATTTTTTGATAAGTTCTTGCTTAAAAAATGAAGTTTTTTGAAAAGTATATGATTCTAGAGTTAATTAATGTGAAGTTTTGTTATAGAGTTATTTAATTAACTTTTCTTTCTGCACAAATTGACATCATATTTAGTCTGATCTGATTAGCCTTTCGGAATCTACAGTAGTTTAAACTTTCAAATTAGCCTAGCGCTCTTACGCTGTTAAATGAAGTCATATCTAAAAAAAAAAAAGGTCCGGGAAGGTTAATTTTTAATAAATCATTGCAACTTATGAGAAATTTTGTGCTAGTTGTGTTTATAATTTCTTTTTTTACGAATTTAAATCAAAATATTTAGTTTTCAGTTTAATTATGGTTTATTTGTAAAAGTTACAGGCATTTCGACCACCCATTATGTGGCCTTATTCAGTTAAAATTACAAAGGTTGTTACATCTGTGCCAATCCCATTTAAATTGGTTGAGAAAACTCTGAAAAACTCTCAACTAATTCAAATGAGATTGGCACAGATGTAAAAACCTTTGAAATTTTAACTGAATTGTACCCGAAGAAGGTCACAGAATGAGTGGTCGAAATGCTGTAATTTTTACAAAATTAATGATAACAACTGTGAAAGCATTAAAAACTCCAAAATATATAGAGCAAATTTTGAGAAATTTAAAATTACTTAAAAAGTAGACTACATCAGAAAAGTATAATACTCTTATGGGGTTACAGGAGCAAAGTGGTTACGCATGTTTTTCCCGATAAGATGGCATAGTGTAAAGTGCAAGAATGCTGAATTAATTTGATAGATGAATTTTAAATAAATCATCTAAGCTTATTTTAAATATTTCTTAATTAATCTGTGATTAATAATAACAATAAATTCATTTTTAAATTAAAAAAAAATTAAAGATTATTGGGACAGATTGTTTTTTTGTATTTGCTTGATAACAAAAAAATTAATTACGATAATTTTATAATAAGTCATTAAAAAAATTATAGCTCGATGTCCCAATAATCTCTTATGAATTTAATTCATTAAAAAAAAAACCGCATTGAAAAATTCCTTTTAATAATCTAGTTTTTTTTCCCCTTATCGCAATTCGGAAGTCTCAAAATATTTTAATAAAATTTTTATGCAATTGCAAAAATGTCATATCGTTTCAATAAATATATTCATTTATTTAATTAATATCTTAATGAATTATTCATAATATTCATTATTTAAAAAAATACAAAGTTTTCTTGAATCAATGAAAGTAACCTCTCTTCTTTAATGATCATAAATATAGGAGGCCTTAATAAAACTTGAGCCCTCGTCATGAATGTAACATTTGAGCCTGGCTTAACGCTTTACTTGCCACAAGTTAAGATGATTTACGTCCAATGACATTTACACATGTCAATTGCTTGAGAGAACATTTGCATTTAACAACCGGCTGGTATGAAGGGGGTAGGGGGAGGTAGGGGGTTGGTTTTCTTTTCCTAAGCCTAGCTTGATGAGAACATTCATTCATTAAGCGAATGTATTAATCACAAACACGAACTAATGTAAACATTTACATAACCGAGAGAAAGGGAGAAAAAAACGAGAGAAGAGGGAGTATATATTATCTCTCAATGTGAGAGAAATCCATATTGATTAGGAAATGACATCAAGAATAATTTGAATTTTTGCGAATGATAATAAATGCACGGAGAAGAGTCGAGAGCTGCTTTTATTGTTATTATTTTAATTGTTTTAATAAAAACTTTGTTATGACTATTAAGAAACCTCTTTAATTAAATCTGAAATTTTATTTCCACATTAAAAAGAAATTTTCCCAAAATGTAACGAATATTAAAAAAAAAAGAAAAGATGATTGCAAAACGAAATGCCCCCTCTTCCATAATCAATTTTCTATCTCTAATTACTAACAATCTTGAAATCAACGAAGAAATGAATAATTGCTATTCAAGAAAAAAGATAAAATAAAATGTCATCAATTCAAAGCATGATCCCCACAATAACTTCTTGTTAGCCAGAGACACAAATTTATTTAATTCAATTCATCTATATCTATCTACATCTATATTTAGACTTCTATATTTATTTATTTATTTTTATTTATTTATTCTTTAAAATGTACATAGGGCCTCAGGCAGTAGCGTAGCCAGGATTTCTGTTTGGGGGGGGGGGGCCCAAAAGTTTTGACCCCCCCTTTCCAAGAAACTTAAAGTGGAGAAATATTTTTTAAATAATATAATAATTATAAATAAAAAACAAATAAAAAAAAATTTTTTTTTTTCTTGAAATAAAAAATAATTTTAATACAAAATTCGTAAATATTAGAGATTTTTTCAATTATTTATAAGTTTTTTTTAGAATTTAGGAGAGTTAATAAAATAATTATTAAAAAAAAAATCATTAGGGAAAACAATAGGTATTTTTTTTTTGGAGAAGGCTTTGGGGGGGGCCCGGCCCCCCTGGGCCCCCCCCCCGAATACGCCACTGGCCTCAGGCCCCCCCTTAGTGTACAAGTTTATTAAAGAGAGGAAAATAAAGGTATATAAAACAAAAATTTATTAAAAACGAAAAAATGTGAAAATATTGAGCATCGCCATCGACAAGCTTGAAGGCTGCTAATTCGACCTTCTACTATACTATTATATAAAAAACAAATATTGTCTGTTTATGAAAAATATTCATTTTAATAATCAAATCTCTCAAATGGAAAATAAAAATTCTTCCACCCCTAAATTTCCACATGTCTTCAAAGCTTTGTGTAGGGGTTAGCGTGCTAACCTCGCATACCAAAAGTCGCGGATTCGGACCTCAGGCAGTCCGATGATTTTATTTAAACCATTTGGATACCAAATGGCTTAAATAAGAATGCCTGGACCTCCAATGGATATATTAAACATTCGAGTATCGTTTAAGGTCTTGAATGGCCTAAGTTGCCGAAAAGACTGTGTGTATGTGTGTGTGAATCTGAGTGTGAATGAGAAAAAAGTGTGAGTGTTTAAAAAAAAAATCCACATTTTAAAAGTTATTTCGACTCTTCGCCCCTCCCCCGTCACTAAAATGTCTATTTTCATTTTCATTGCAGTTAAAGGGTGCAGGAGCCGCCGTCTAAAAGTACCTTAAAAAGTAAAAAAAAAACTAGACTATTATAAAGAAATAGCCACCTCGCCCGCCTTCTGCTTCGCCCCCCTGGATCCTCCTCCAGCTGGATCGGCCCGCCTGCGGCGGACCCTTGCCTTTTCTTTTTTTTTTTTTTTTCTTATATATAAAAAAATCACACTTTTTTCTCATTCACACAGTCTTTTCGGTAACTTAGGCCATTTAAGACTTTTACGATAACCGTTGTATAAATAATTATATTTATTGGGGGGTCCAGGCATTCTTATTTAAGCCATTTGGTATCCAATTGGCTTAAATAAAATCATCGGACTGCCTGGGGTCCGAACCCGTGACGTTTGGTATACGAGATTAGCAAGCTAACCTCTACACCAAGACCAGAGGGCGCCTTTTCTTCTTAATTATTATTCCATTCCAATCCAGTGCCTGCTTGAGGATTTGTTTACATTCATGGAATACACAAATGAAAAGAATACATAAATATTTCTCTATACATTTCCTATGGGAGAAATCGTAACTTTAAGAATTAATAACTCAAAAAGTTATAAGAATTTCGGGATGAAAATAATTTTCCTGTAATCCCAAGAAGGTCCTCTTATGCATAAAAAATTTCATTTCAAAATTCCAACGGGAAGTTGCCTAAATAGAGCGTGACAGACACAATCTTATATCAAGTTTTGTTATTTTTGAGAACATTTCTTTAGTAGTTTTATTCCTGGATTCTTGGTGATGTAATTAGGTAGGATATTAAAAAGTTCTATCGACCCTCCCCCCCCTCCTTCAATCTTTTTTTTTAATTTTTTAAATAAAATTTAAAATGACGCTTCCCCCAGGGTAAATAATAGAAAAAAAATGGTATTCCACACCTATTGACTCTTCCACTTTTTCAAATAACATGTAGCTACGATCTATTTCATTAGCTGAGACTTTGGCTTTGTTATAAAATAAAAAGTTACTAATTGTAACTAGATATTTATAGGATTGAATAGATGGGCAAAGTTTATCCAAGTAGAACCTTATTTTGATTTTACGAGTATAGAATGAATCACAATGTTTATTTAAGCTGTGTGTTGTTTTTGTTTTTCTTTTATACTAATATTTTTTTGTCCAATCTACCTTGAAATAGTATCCCTTCCCTTTTGATATATGAAAGAAAAAATAAATCCCTTCAGAATGCGGAATTGTTTGAAATAAAAAAAAAAATGAAAAGAGAAACATAGATAATATGAGGATTTTGAGAAACAAGAGATAAAGAAAATGCCACGAGAGTATTCTCGAATATAATAGTAAATTTAATTTAATTATTAATCAAATATTGACAATTCAATTCCAGTAGAATTTTTTTTTTTTTTTTTTTTTTTTTTTTTTTTTTAAACATTCACACTTTTTCTCATTCACACTCACACTCACTCACACATTCACACTGTCTTCTCGGCAGCTCAGGCCATATAAGACTTTTTACGATATCCGTTATTAATAAATATACATATATGGGGTCCAGGCATTCTTATTTAAGCCATTTGGTATCCAATTGGCTTAAATAAAATCATCGGACTGCCTGGGGTCCGAACCCCGCCACGTTTGGTATATGAGGTTAGCACGCTAACCTCTACGCCATGCCCCGAGGGGCCACTCACATTCACACACTCATTCACACAGTCTTTTCGGCAACTTAGGCCATTTAAGACTTTAAACGATATCCGTTAATGATTATTATACATATTGGGGGTCCAGGCATTTTTATTTAAGTCATTTGGTATCCAAATGCCTTAAATAAAATTATCGGCCTGCCTGGGGTCCGAACCCGCGACGTTCGGTATAGAAGGTAGACACGCTACCAACTACTCCAAGCCCCGTGGGCAATTCAAGTAGAATATGACCAATCGAAATATGAAATAATTGTTAAAATACAATTTTGTATTGTTGTTTAATCTTATTGTTAGATATTTTTTTTTTTTTTTTTTTTTAACATTCACACTTTTTTTTTTTTTTTTTCCATTCACACTCACCTCACACACACATTCATACAGTTCTTTTCGGCAACTGAGGCCATATAAGACTTTTTACGATATCCGTTATTAATAAATATACATATATTGGGGTCCAGGTATTCTTATTTAAGCCATTTGGTATCCAATTGGCTTAAATAAAATCATCGGACTGCCTGGGGTCCGAACCCGCGACGTTTATATATGAGGTTAGCACGCTAACCTCTACGCCATGCCCCGAGGGCATTGTTAGAAAAAAAGACTTGGTCTGGCGTAGCCAGAAATTTTTGATGGGGGGATCAAGAAATTTTTTTCAAAAATTTAAGATTATTTTAGGGTATTTATAAATCATTTTGGTTTGTTTTTTTAGCTAGAGTAAATTATTATATTTTACTTTCTTTACCCTATGTGAAATATAATTTGTATTAAATATCAAGTCATGACTTGGGTCCCATGGGGGGGGGGGGGGTTTGAACCCCCAAAGAGAAACACCTCTGGATCCGCCACTGTGCCTAACTTAATAAAATGTTAACCTAATAGCTCATTTCCTTCATGCTTAAAAATGTCCATCCCCACCTCCACCCCCCCCACACACATACACACACAGAGAGACAGACAGACCGATTTGCGGGACCCACCTTTTGACCTCAGCCTCAAAACGTGTATTTCCATCAAAATTTAGACATCGAATTTTTGTCAGGATCGCAATACTTTCTCTCTATAAATATTACATATACGTATATGTATATATATAGGTAAGAAAAAGCAATACGCCCCCATAATGATATAAAAATAATTAACATAATTATATTGTAAACATTTTTAGGCTTTTTTTATCAAATAACCGGATGGTGTTATATAGACTTTATTCAGTAGAGTGATAAAGATAATAATGTAATAGAAAATTTAATTAATATTTTATGAAAAGGTCTTCCCAGGAACAATGGCCAAGTGTCTGCTTTTTGAAGGGCTTCGGCAGAGATAAGCGCTTTCAATTTTAACGTTTAAAACAAATAAATGTTAAATTCACGTGTTTTAATTTACCGCAAAAGAGTAAAAATATTTAAAATATACTCTCTCTGGGCTTGTTATTTATTTGATATTTATCCATTAGGAATTTAATTATTGTTTGTGAAAATGATGGAGTAATAATAAATCTTCTGAATATAAATTGAAAAATCTAAATTCAAATTAAGTGTAAATTACGCAAAAAAAAAAAAAAAATGATTCATAACATTTGATTATAGCTACAGTATTAATTAAATTCAGTGTACAAAAACAAAATTATGGTATACGGAGGGAATTCATAGCAACACCAAATAAACAAAAATTAAAATTAAAATTTCTTTGGGTAGAAATTGAATTTTATAGGAAAAGCAATACTTAAGGAGGTACAGGCGTCTAAACGTACTTAAAAAAAAACTAGACTATTATAAGGAAATTTTCAATGCGGTTTTTTTAAATAAATTAAATTCATAAGAGATTATTGGGACATCGAGCTACAGTATAATTTTTTTAATGACTTATTAAAAAATTATCGTAATTAATTTTTTGTTAGAAAACCTTCTGTCCCAATAATCTTTAATTTTTTTTAAATTTAAAAATGAATTTATTGTTATTATTAATCAAATATTTATTAAGAAAATTTTAAAATAAGCCTAGATGATTTATTTAAAAACCAACTGTTAAATTAGTTCAGCATTCTTGCAATAGATGGCAGGCTAGTCTAACAGACGATATAGTTAGTATTAGCCTATATCTGGTCTATAGTTATATATTTTTATGCTTTTATAAAAGATACATAATATATAATAACATTTATAAAGTATTTATTGTTAAAAGATCAATGAAAATCAACCAAATGCATTAAATATTATTAGCTACCATTCTGACATCTCTTGGCAAATTTTTGAATTACTTGATTTTTTGGGCATACTTTTTATGACACACTACGCCATCTTATCGGGAAAAACATGCGTAACCACCTTCGCTCCCGTTCCCCCTTAAGTTTGTCAAAAATAAAAATTATTATCAAGTTGGTTCTTACATTCACTTTACACTGATCCAGGAATTTTTTGCAAGATTTATGCAGTTCAGACAATTTGAAAAATTCAAAATTTATTTTATATTTCGATAAAAAACGTATACAAGAATCATAATTTATTTAAGTTGAGTGTGGCACTTTAGTAATTTTATTAAGATTACTTATAAATTTGTGATACGGACAATGAAAAACTCTATATCCCTTAAATTATTGAGAAATAAATAAATAAATAAATAAATCATTGGGGAAAAGGTTAAAAGAGGCAAGGGATCGTCCACTACACACTTGGGAGTTTCCAGCGGCCACAATTTTGAAGCTATCGACCTCAAGTTTTTTTTAAATTAAAGCTATTTAAAATATCTACAACTTATAGAAGCCCTTTTTTGACTTTCGAAAAAATAAATTTTTTTTTAGATTAATCGCATTAAAATAAAAGATATTTTTAAAAAATCCGCTCTATATCTTATAGATAATTAAATTAGTAATCATTGTGTTAAAGAATAATTAATTTTCTACCCTTAATTAATTAGCTGGAATCTTTAAAATGAAATGGAATAAATCCCTTGTATCCCTATGCGAAAAACTAACGCCATCTCTTGCCGCCTAGAGTAACTCTGTAGTGAATCGTCTTCTAACGGCTTTTCGAGACGCGCACCTTAATGAGAATTGGTTGTGCCAAAAAAAAAACATTTATTTAAAAAAATCATGACTTTTTTTAACTATGGCCGAAATATTCAAATAAGTTTAAATAATAATTTTTTTTTTTTTTTTGAAAATGTGGCAATTACTGATAGATTGTGAATTTTTAAAAGTTGCTTTCGCTTTTAACTGGTTCCTTTTACGTTCGTCATGTATTATTAATGATCTTCTAGTCAATGAACGGTTGTGCTTGGTAAAGAAGAGGCTGTGAATGGCTGAACGAGATGATATCGAATATTCACCCTTAAAGTAACGTCGATAGCCTAAGAGCGAAAGGCTGTTAATCCTGCTCTTTAAGGCTAAGGGCGTAGGTATTTCAAACCAACGGATTTTTCTCGAATGAATCAAATACTAATGAATATATTATGTTTAACAAATATCTTTATTTTTCTCCTTAAGTGGTGTTCCTGAAGTTGGTTTATTAAAGAGAAAGAAAACGCTATATTTTCAGCAATTGTTTTTAATTAAATTAATTAAAGTAAGGCAATATTTCCAGATATTTCGGAGACCTATCGGCACTCCTTCTTCAGTGGATTTCACCTCATTCACCACATTACGGCCCTTACAATTAAAACGCTTGGAAGCGACATGTTATATGACCAGCAATTATTAATCATTTTGAATGGTCATATAACATGTCGCTTCCAAGCGTTTTAATTGTAAGGGCCGTAATGTGGTGAATGAGGTGAAATCCACTGAAGAAGTGCCAATAGGTCTCCGAAATATCTGGAAATATTGCCTTACTAATATCTTTATTTTTACTTGCTTCTATCTTTCAAAAAGTTTGATGGATTTAATATTCCTACCGACGTTTAATCCAAATAATTGAAATATCAGAGGCGTATATAAGGGGGTCCGCCCCCCCCCGAAATTTTCCAAATACATATATGTACATATGTAGGAATATACAGACATCAGCGGGACTCGCCCCCCTCCCGAAATTTTTGAATGGCCCCGCATTGCGAAAAAATATAGTTCCGCAAAAGAAAAATTGCACCGAGGGGCGGCAAAAATTTCGTGTCTCTAAAAAAAAGATAAAATGATTTTCACGGCCGAGAAAAAAATTTTCCACAGTATGGAAAACTTTGGAGTTCCGCAGAAGAAAAATTGTTCCGCAAAAATTTCATGTGAAAAAATTTAGTGAGTCTGATCTCAAAACATTTTCTGCTGAAAATTTTTTTGAGATCAGACCCCCTCCCGGAAAAATTTCTATATACGCCCCAGTGAAATATATAATACAAAATGAGTCAAGGACGGATTCAGAGTTTTTCGAGGGAGGGTAATCTGGTGTGACTGGACGCACAACACACGACTTTCTCTTACTTTGGGTAATTTAAAGTTGAATTCTGTACCAGATTTTTTGTTTCGAAATAGATTTGAACACACACCCCGACAGACCATTTTGAGGGACCCACTTTTTTTGGAATCACTTTAAAAGGGCATCTAAATAATATTTTTTTTTTCACACAGTCTTTTCGGCAACTTAGGCCATATAAGACTTTTACAATAACCGTTATTATGAATATACAGCTATATATTGGGGTCCAGGCATTCTTATTTGGACCCTGTTATGCATTAGTGTGTCAAGCGCCATCTACCGAGATTTGAGAAAATTAACATTAAAGTTTTTTGTTTTGATTGGATTATATATAATTTTTTTTTGTCAATTGTGCAAGTAACGTTAAATATAAATTTTTTTAGGACATATTTCATAAAAAATACTATTAATTAAAGCATTTGAAACAATATTCCGTGCTCAACGCAATTTTTAATTTTTTTTTGGCGCTTGACACACTAATGCATAACAGACATCTGGTATCCAAATCCGTAGTAAAAGTGAAGAAATAATTAGGGTATTTTAAAAGGAGTTAACGACACCTCTTTCATATAAAAAGATTAAATTCCAAAATCTTTTTGTTTAGAGCAAGTTTTCTCGTTGCATTTTCCATTATGTTTTCAGTCATCAGAGAGAATGTTTTAAATGGCGATGAAAAACATGAATAATATTAAACAGCATAAAATTTATTTGTAAAAAAAAAAAAATTGAAAATAATAAACTTGAATAGAAATGAAGCGTATGAAAATAAACGATTATTTAAATAAACCAACAACGCGTTTTTTTATTGAAACAAATTCAAGCATTATATCATTATTATTATAATTTATGAATATATTATATTTTTTTGTTATCAGAGATGGGCGGACCTGAGGTGAGAGTTTTTTTTTTTTTTTTTTTAGTACTAGCAATTGATAATAAAAGCAGATTATAGAAAATCCTAAAATTTTAATTGAAGAATTATTTCTCTTTATGGCAAATTGGGGTCTTCAGATTGAAGTCCCATGTGATTGAATGGAAGGATTGAGGACAAGTTGAGGCTTTTGGAGAACAACGAACAAAGTAATCTATCTCGCCATTGGCTGCTTATTTAAGCCCGGAAAAGCACTAAGGGAGCTTTAGTCGGGAACAAACTTTGGTTTATTTTCAAAATATAGAGAGTATCTCTTCTAAAACATGTCACGAAGCGGGAAATTTCTCTAACTATTTTAATTCTAAAATACTACTTTAGAATCTATTCAGGTAAATTTCCTGAATTTAAAAATATTAATGGACCGGAGTAAAAAACCCCATTTAGTATGCAAATATATCGGTCGCCCGTCATCTATAGTGGAAGATGCTGCCCAATTCTTTTTATATATCTATATGTCATAGGTCATAAGGAACCCCAAAAATACAAAAAAAATTTTATATGCTTTTGCAAATGTAAATTTATGTGAGTGTGCGAGCGTTTTTTTACTTACACCTGTCTACAACTATTCATGAGGAGGTACCCGAGTAAAATTGATCGAGGGATCCACACGCCCGCAGCTGGTCTGTATAGTTAACCTTTAGGGACACATAGGGATCCACACGGCCGCACCAGGGACACACATTTGCCCACTATTGCAGACCTGCTGCGGGCGTGTGGACCCCTCGATCATTTTTAATCATTTTTAATCAGGTTGGATGAGGTTAGGAAAATTTGTAGTCCTAAGAAACTATTTAAACGAGAATTTAATCGGCGGTAAATTATCGCGAACCATTTTTCTCGGCTTCCTCTGGACCAACTCTTTTGAAACTTAGCCATAATAATTAGGTAATTCAATTACCTCTGAGCTTGGGCACAGGAACCATAGAATTTGGTATGAAACAAATATATTTTATTATTGACGAGTCCTGGTTTGGTCACATGTGCACTTGCACTATGTGTATAATTCCCGGTAACTGAAGATGGCCAAATAAATTCAGGCCGAAACGTCTTATCCTGGGAGTTTTATTAACCTGGACAATCCCAACTTGGCTGGTACCTCCAATTCTCCATTGTAATCACATCACAGCCACAATCTCAAAATCCCTTCTGATGCTTGAGAAGTTATTGGAAAAAAAAAAACGAAAAATAGAGCCCTCTATAGACTAATAATCCTTAATAAAAGATGCAAATGGTTCAGGAACAGCCTGTATATCAGTGGTTTCCAAACTTTATGTTACCACGCCTCCCTTAAAAATATTTAATCTTATGACGCCTC
>JAKCPI010017833.1:0-30379 GCA_023213315.1 Euborellia annulipes | reverse complement strand
GCCTAATAATAAGTCTTGCTTCTTCTATTTCTTGGCACTTTGGATTCGGTTAAATTTATTATAAAAATTATTCTTTTCTCACTAGGGAAAGTTCTCAGCTTAGACCAAGACTTAGAAAATTATTTTTGTATTGAATAGTTCACCTCTTGAATTGAATTTAGACGAGATAGAGAAGATCAAAGAAGTCAATACGTACAATAATTCGAATTTATTTTTAATATATAAAACTGGACAAGTATAAATATGTTTCAACACTAGGTGGTTACTTGTCAAACGAGGGGTTCAGGAGCGACGTCTAAACGTAAAAAAACTAGACTTTAATAAGGAATTTTTCAATGCGGGTTTTTTTTTTTTAATGAATTAAATTCATAAGAGATTATTGGGACATCGAGCTATAATTTTTTTAATGACTTATTAAAAAATAATCGTAATTAATTTTTTTGTTATCAAGCAAATACAAAAAACAATCTGTCCCAATAATCTTTGTTTTTTTTTTTATTTAAAAATGAATTTATTGTTATTATTAATCACCTATTAATTGAGAAATTTTTAAAATAAGCTTAGATGATTTATTTAAAAGCCAACTGTCAAATTAATTCAGCATTCTTGCAATAGATGGCAGGCTAGTCTAACAGACTATATAGTATTAGCCTATATTTATATATTCTCCTCAAGTGGTGTTGCTGAAGTTGGTTTATTAAAGAGAAAAAAACGCTATATTTTCAGCAATTGTTTTTAATTCGTTAGCAAGGCAATATTTCCAGATATTGCCTTGCTAACGAATTAAAAACAATTGCTGAAAATATAGCGTTTTTTTTCTCTTTAATATATTTATATATTTTTATGCTTTTATAAAAGATGCAGAATATATAATAACATTTATAAAGTATTTATTGTTAAAAGATCAATGAAAATCAACCAAATGCATTAAATATTATTAGCTACCATTCTGACATCTCTTGGCAAATTTTTGAATTATTTGATTTTTTGGAAACACAACGCCATCTTATCGGGAAAAACATGCGTAAATTGTGGTCACTTTATCCAAAGCTCGTTTGACATGTGACCAACTGGTGTTGAAACATATTTAAGTCGAATTTAATTTGTCTATTACTTAAAATTGGTTCTAAAAGGAAGATGAAAAAACAAAAAAAAAAAACAAAGGAAGAATGGAGCCCAATTTTGAACAAACAATCCAATCAGTTCTCGTCACCCAACTATTGATTTTCTTGTTAGTACTCTGATGAAAGCAAATGTGAATTGGTAAAGAACTTTAAAAGACCAAATTTGGTACTGTTGAAGAACTTTCGCTCTAGGCCACCCCCTGATGGAGTCAGAAATTTGCAGCCAAATTTTAGATTTTCTGTCTGAGGTCCTAGTTTAGGAAACGTCAGCTGTGAGGGCGAAAATGCAAAATATGGCTGCAAACGTCTTGTAATTTTTATGACTCCATCAAATTTGGTATATTGGAACCGAAATGTTAATTGGATGAATTTATTGACTTCATTAACACTCTTTGTATTAGCAATTAATTTTTTTTTAAAAGAATTTTTATTTAGACAACTTTATTGGACTAAATGTCGCCAAAATACTTGCAAATCACAGAGTTGAACTATTGCAAAGACTTTCAAGATCTCTTAAATCCACCCTTGTGCTGTCTGTGTGTGTGTGTGTATTTAGAATTTTACAAATTTTTGTTAAACAAATCTCAAAGGAAAAAGAAAATAATTCATTATTCTTAATAATTCACCAAATGACAATTCCAGATCAAAATTTCTTAAACATAATGCCCCATAATGCACCAACACATCTTATAACTTAAGCTCGTCTTACATCTTACAATTGAATTTGAAATCAAGAAATCGGGTCTGAAGATCCTCTATCGAATAAATAATAACAATAAGATATATTTATTTCAAAAAAATATATATTTCATATATGGACCCTGTTATGCATTAGTGTGTCAAGCGCCAAAAAAATTAAAAATTGAGTTAAGCACGGAATATTGTTTCAAATGCTTTAATTAATAGTATTTTTTATGAAATATGTCCTAAAAAAATTTATATTTAATGTTACTTGCACAATTGACAAAAAAAATTATATATCAAAACAAAAAACTTTAATGTTAATTTTCTCAAAACTCGGTAGCTGGCGCTTGACACATTAATGCGTAACAGGGTCCATATATTAATAGTTGAATAGGTAAAAAGTCACTTTTTATGTTATGGAAGCCGCAAGACAAGCTTAAGATCTAAGATGTGTTGGTACAAACGGACAAAAAAGAATCATTTGATAAAACTAACTAACGATGTTGAATTGAATATAGGTACAAGCGATGCACGCGTATAGGCCAGCGCAGCCCGATGAATTGGCATTACAACCTGGAGATATAGTGAATGTGCTACGCAAGACAGCTGACGGGTGGCACGAGGGTGAACGTCTTCGTGACGGTGAACGAGGCTGGTTCCCAGGGAATCACGCTCGGGAGGTGGCATCGGCACATGTACGTGCGAGAAATCTTAAACAACGACATCGGCTCCTTGCACTCACCAGCAAATATCTACAGCAAAACCATCAAAACACAGACAAGACGGTCTCTTCCTTCCGGATGAAATGAAATAAACATTTTATGTTGAGAGTAATTTTTAAATGATAAGCAAAAAATCAAATCCATGACCCCCAATCATCTACCAAAGATTTTAAAAATTGCAAAAATCAACACAATAATTTCAAAAAAGAGAATTAAATGAGATTTTTAATAAGAACTGCTTACATAATAAAGAAAAACATTAGTGTTATTTGCTCTCTGAGGGGGTAGTCTTTTTCTAAACAAAGCTATTAACACTCGGTTAGTCCCGCTGAACTGTGAGATCCACTATCTTCATATATAGCCGTATATATAGTGCTAGTGTTTTGGAGTGGGAGAATACCCTCCTAGCTTGCCCAGCTTCACACTTCAGTGTTAATTTGACTGTCGGAAGGTGACATATGTGCGTTTGAGACCAAATTTGTCAGTATTTGTTATTTTTTTAATTGGGTTATTGTACAGTGAGGGGCAATATTAAGTCCCACACATTCATTGTTTTTATAAAATAAAATGAAAATTCTTACTCGAAATATAATAGAGAGAACTTTTATGGTGATAACCACGTTTGTTTTGTGCTCCGCATTTTTTTGCTTGGTTCGCTGGATTTTTTGCTGTGATTGAGCATCAACCTATATCATCTGAAGCGGAAACGGATTCTGCATTGAATGGTCGGAATTTGTTGTGAGTTTGATCCGTCCCTTGGGGGCAGTCTTGATTTTTGTTGCCTAAATTTTTAAAAGAAAAAAATTCTATTAACTCTCTCTTGGCATTTATTAGATAATCCGATTACTTACTCTGGCTTTGCCCAAAATATAAATAGAATTTATTTTTGTTTTTTTTTTTCTTTGACTTTCTCTTTGACCTTTTACCTGTTTGCCTATGTTTTTATATATATTGAAATTTTTTATTTTTTTTTTACCTACTGACACGGTCCAACACTCTCCAGGGGCTTTACACTTGAGTCGTCCAGATAGCCCGCTGCGACGCAATCCCCTCTCCCACCCCTTCGATTTATCCGACTATTTCTTCTTCATCCATTTGCCCTTAAATAATGGCAACTGTTGATGTCATATGCGGAGTCTGCAAACAGCCAATTAAGAAGAAACATCAGAAATGCCTTAAATGCCAATCTGCGTTTCATCCTGGCTGTTTTAAAAATCATAAAATGACTGGTTTGGACGGGACGAGAGTGGTGTGTGATGGGCTTGCGGCCGGATCTGATGCCGTCGACATCGGGGATGTCCCAGCTTTAACTTCGGCCGAGATCTTGCCCGGCCCGGTGCTTCCTTTGTCCATTACCGAGGTCGGCGAACTTCGGAACTCCTTAATCGGCCATAAATCTGCTGTCCTCGCCCTGATCTCTGGCAGTCGCGACACCGCGTTCAGGAGGGCGGATGTCGAGGGGGCGCTCGATGAGTTTGAGAAAGGGGCACAAAGATTGGCGACTGCCTATATCGAACTTGCCAGGTGTATCGAAACCCAGCTTAACAACGAGAAACTAATTGAGAAGACCTTGTCGACGTTTACCAGGTCGGAGGCTTTCCGGAATGCTGTTGGCTCATTGGTGGGGGAGTCCCTTGTTGGCCTCAATACAAAAACGTACGCGGGTGCGGCTGCCGCGGGGCCTTCAAATAGCGTTGAAATTACGCCTAAGACTTTCATCCCTCTGCAAAAGACGACCAGCCTTGTCATCGGCCCGACCCCGGAGGCGGCCGACAAATTTGTCTCTTCTGACGAGACGCGGGCAGCGCTTTTCAAGGCAATTAACCCGGCTGAGGCCGACATGAATGTCATGAGACTTGTTCGGTCAAGAAACAAGTCTATTAGGATCGAAGCCGCCTCGGTTGACATGGATAAGCTGAAAAACAACGCCGCTTTGGCCGATAGTGGGTTGGAGTTGAAGGAGTGCCGACTGATGAATCCGCGACTTCAATTGAGGGGTGTTCCCTCTGAGATGCCGGCTGACGAGGTGTTGAAGAGTCTTGTTCGTCAGAACCTAGACCCCGCCGATGTGTCTGGCGTCAAGATGATCTACAGATACCCCACCAACGGTCGCGAGTTTGTGTCGCATGTCATAGAAACAGCGCCCGAACTGAGAAACAAACTTTTGGCTAAACCTAGGATTTTCGTTGGATGGGCCGCCTGCAGGGTTTCTGATCATGTGACGGTTCTCCAGTGCTTTCGATGCCTTAACTTCGGACATATATCTGCCAACTGCAGGTCGCTGCCACACTGCGCCCGCTGTGCGAAGGAGCACTTGACATCCGGCTGTCCTGAGAGCGATAAAATGCTGAAATGTTTCAATTGTGTACAGGCAAAGTGCGAGTCCGTCGATCATTCCGCCTTGGACGGGGAGGGGTGCCCAATTCGGAGGCGTAGAATCGTGGCCAAGGTGGGACAAATTAATTATGGATAGCCCTGCTCAGGATCCAGCTCGGGCCGACTGCGCGACTGCCTTTCCTCGGTCTCCCTCGTTTCCCTTCGTTGACGTCCCTTCCGCACCTGACACTAACTCGGCTATTAAGTCCGCATGTAGAGGTTTTCCTGGGACCCTGGCGGTGGGACATATTAACGCCCAAAGCCTGGCGTCAAGTATTGATGATGTGAGAGCCTATTTCCGTGACTGTCCCATGCACGCCTTGGGTGTTTCGGAGACTTGGCTGCACGAGGCCATTCCCAACTCGGCGGTGGAGCTACGCGGGTATACCCTGGTCCGCAATGACCGGGTGGGGCGTAGGGGTGGAGGGGTTGCGCTCTTTGTTAGATCTGATATCAAGTGCAGGGTGGTTTCATCATCATCGGGTGGGGTAATCGAGTACCTTTTCGTGGAGCTGAACTTTAGTGGATCCTCGGTCCTCCTGGGTGTTGTCTATCGCCCCCCGGCCCCGTACTCGGATGTGCTTGACCTCGAGGAGGTGGTGGGATCTTTGCTCTCTCGGTGCGCGCACACTATTGTTATGGGTGACTTTAACATCAACCTGCTGGGTTCTGGTGGTTTGTCCCTCGACCGCCTTGTCGCCCTTACTGAATCTCTCGGGCTTACTATCTTGCCTTCCGGGCCGACCCACTTTCCCCCTCATCACCAGCCATCTCTTCTCGATCTTTGTTGTGTTCGCGACCCTTCACGGGCTAGGGGGTATGAAACGTTGGATGTTCCTGGCGTGTCGTTGCATTCCTTACTCATTTGTTTTTATGAGATCAGGCGCCCTAGACCGAGGGCGAGATTTATTGAGACTCGACGATTGGAGGGAATACGCCAGGAGGCTGTCCTGGAGAGAGCTGGCACCTTGCCCTGGGATCAACTATTGTGTCATACTGATGCGGATAGCATGATGTTGGGTTTCAATGATATGGTGCTCGGCCTGTTGGATGAATTCGCCCCTAAGCGGGTCGTCAGGGTTCGGGAGGGCTGCCCCCGATGGTTTAACACCAGGATTGCCCGTTCGATCGGGGCTAGGGATAAGGCCTATGCCATCTGGAAATCTTCGGGTTCCCCTGCTGATTACGAGACCTTTAGGGTGCTGAGAAATGAGACCAAATCTCTGATCAGGGGGACTAAGCGGAGGATTCTTACGAATGACTTACACCCGGGGCTTCCTCCGAGGGCCCTTTGGAGTGGTCTGAGGAGACACGGGCTGGTGGGATCTAATAACCAATCTCCTGCATTTGATCTGGATGAACTTAATCGTCATTTCGCTGGGTCTGGTCGTGGGCTTTCCAGCCCCCCGGTTTGCCTCCAGGAGACTCTATCGGATGGGTTTTATTTCTCGTGCGTCGCGGAGGACGTGGTGCTTCGGGCGCTTACCGGGGTGCGGTCTAGGGCTGTGGGATGTGATGGAATCCCTATAGATTTCATCTTAATGATTCTCCCTGTTATACTGCCCATCATCACGAAAATATTCAACTTTCTTATCATGACGTCGCGCTTTCCTTCCTGTTGGGGGGTGGCCAGGGTCACCCCGATACCTAAGACGCGTAACCCCGAATCATGCTCCGATTACCGGCCCATCAGTGTCCTTCCCTCCCTCTCGAAGGCATTCGAGGATATTATATATTCACAAATGCTGAGTCATCTTAATGAGATTAACTTTCTGGTGCCCTTCCAGTCGGGATTCCGAACAGGTCACAGTTGTGCTACTGCACTTCTTAGGGTCACAGATGACTGTAGGGACCTTGTGGAGAGGGTTGGGGGGGGCTGCTCTCGTTCTCTTGGACCTTAGGAACGCGTTTGGATCTGTCGATCACTCGCTTCTTGTCAGGAAACTGTATGAGAGGGGGGGCTTTTCTGGTGCTGCGTGTAGGCTGTTATACTCCTATCTCACTGATAGAAAACAGTGTGTTGAGGTGAATGGAGAACGGTCGTCTTTCACGGGCCTGACGAGTGGGGTTCCTCAGGGTGGAGTACTGTCGCCGCTTCTGTTTTCCATCTTCATTAATGACTTACCTAACGTTCTTCAGCACTGTAGTTACCACCTTTTTGCCGATGATCTCCAGATCTACCTAGGTACAGGAAGATCGGAGGTCGATGCTTCACTTGCTGTGGGAAGGGTCAACGCGGATATCGACAGTATTTCCCATTGGGCGGCATCGAATGGGTTGGAGCTTAACCCTGAAAAGACCCAGGTCATCTGGCTTTCTGCCAGAAGGCCTTTGATGACCCTACCCCCGGTCGTGGTGGGTGATAGTGAGATGGTGTATGTGGGCCGAGTCAAGAACTTGGGTGTGATAATCAATGGGAACCTAACCTGGGGCGACCATGTCTCCTTGATTTGCCGGAGGGTGTACGGGTCCCTTTACTCGCTGAGGAGGTTGGCGTCGCTCACGCCGGAGTGGCTGAGGCGCCGACTGATGACATCACTGGTTTTGCCTCACTTCCTGTATGGGGATGTGGTATTCTATAACCTGGACTCCCGTTCTAGGCGTAGGCTCACTGTCGCCTTTAATGCCTGCCTAAGATATGTGTTCGGTGTTGCGCCGAGAGAGCATATTTCCCATCGGGCCGCGGATGTCCTGGGGGGCAACCTCCACTCGTATAGGCATACCAGATATGTCAACTTTATTTTTAAAACCTTGAGGTCTGGCATCCCACTCTATCTGTCCGAGACGCTGCACTTTGGGGCCTCGAGTAGGTCGCGGACCCTTGCCTGTCCGGTGCATAGGTCGGGTATGATGGCGCGGTCGTTTGCGGCGACCGCATGCCGGGTTTGGAATGGCCTCCCTTCCGAGATCCGGGGATGTCGTGATGTTGGCGCATTTAGACGCCTTACCTTCGAGCTGATGGTTGGAGCTGGTTCCTGATCGGGGCGAGGGGCCTGCGGCGTGTGGGGCCTTGGGATTCTGGCCTTGTGGGGGGGGGGGCGACTGATGGTCGGCGGCTCGCGTTTTGCCTTTGAGTTGGCTGATTTTACCTAATGTACACTAAGAGGGGCATATAGCCCTATGTACAATTGATTCAATAAATAAATAAAATAAATAAAATAAATAAATTTTCTAAGTTTGAACCATGAAAGTTTCCATTAAAAAATATATTATCTTTTTTTAAAAACAATGAAATAATCACAAGTAGAAAACGTATGGGTGGGACTTAATATTGTACCTCACTGTACAATAATATCCAAGAAAAATCCAAATAAAAAGATAACAACTACTTAGAAATTTGGTCGCTGCGGATCTCTAATGCACCTAGGCAGCATATGTCACCTTCAATAAACAGCTATATAAATAATGATGTTTATATTTATCTTAACCGAGTGTTAATCAAAAAATAAATTTCCATATTATTAATTCATTGATTTCTCAAAAACGACAAGTATAAAAGAGTGATGGATGCTGTTATTTAAACGACTCCCTTCTTTTTCACCTTAATAATTCAAAATATGTTTGTCTAAAAACCGACATTATCTTTATATTAGAAATAAAGTAGCTGTTAAATTGTCTCTCTTTAAACTTGTGAATTCATTTTCTAACACATTCCTAGTCAAATTAGAAAAAGAAAATGAAAAACTAAGTGCCTTTGCCTATCAATCAATTAATTCAATAATAATGCCACCTTAAGAATGAACTTTGCCAAATTTTGTAAGCCTCATAAAATATCCAAATACAAATCAAAGACGCTATATATATTTATCTAACATAAAAAACATATTTATATATAGGGTGACCATGAAATCAGCTCACATTCAATTATTTATAAAACTTTTAAACAGTAAAAATCATTTAATTGTCAGACCAGATTTTTTTGTGTCGAGATTTATTTAATTTCGTTTATAAAGTGATAAATGGATTAAGGGCAATATTTCTAAATAGGCTAAGAAAGCTGCAAAAATTTCCAGGGGCGGCAGTTTGGCAATTTTTTTTTCAAAGTTAAAATGAAGTATTTCAGACGTTAACAATATTTTCCTTACAAATTTTAGAATACATGTATCGTATAAAACATTGGTCAGGATAAAAGGGGATTGGGCCCACCCAATCGGACCCGCGCTTGAAGGGGCCCAAAAATAACAAAAAGTTATTTTTCGAAATTTAAAGCAGATTGCTTTTGACGATAAAGGATAAATTATTCAAATAGGCCTAACTATAAATATATTTAAGTTCGCATTGATGGATGAGATTTATTATTGTGCATGGGCGTACCCAGCGAGGGGCAGCTGCCCCCCCTCCCCTAAAAGCAAGAAAAAAAAATTAAATGTTTATAAAGTGATGAAACGAAACAAAATTAGGGCGATAGCGACGGGGACTCGTTAGGACTCTAGAGTTTTTATGCTTTCAATTCGAAGGCTTTTCCCCTATATAAAAAAAAAAGCTATGTCACAATCTGGGCGGCAATGATCTGCCCCCCCCCCTGGCGGCGCACTCAGATTCGTTTTTTTTGGCATTAGCATTTTATTTAATTTAAATATTTTATATATAAAGGGCCCCGCAAAAAAATCCAACGGGCCCCGCACTTATTAGATCCGGGCCTGACAGTATTCACGTTGTGAGAATCCCTGAATCCCAAAAAAGAGGGTCTTGCAAAATGGCTCTAGAGAACAAAAAGAGCTATGAGGTCCTGACACATAAAAAAAGCTTGTGAAAAAAATTCTATTTGGTGTGATTGCCCAATTGCCTGAGTTTTTCTTCATAAAAATGGCAGATGATTTGATGGTCACCCAGTATATGCACGTGTATACGTATATAAAAACAAGGCTTATTAGGGCTTTCAATAAAACGAGCTGATTTTACTTAACAACTTTAAGCAAAGCTCTCTTGTCTTCCAAACCCTGATTAAAAGTGAAACGAACTGTGTAATATAAGCTTAAAATTTATAAATTGTGTGCCATCCCGGAGGGATCGGCAAACCCAAAAAATTGTTTTTATTTTACAATTATATATTAATTCTATTTTAACATAAATAGAGATGAATTTTCTCTTTCTTGAGAATTTTTTTATAAATCACAAATAACTATTTATATATATATATATATATTTATATAGGCCTATATCTTTTAATAAATATTAAATTGTGAAAACATGTAAATATATTTATATTAAATATAAAGATTGTTTGTATTAATCTAAATGTTTATAATAAAAAAATATAATTTTTGATTACTAAAGAATATAAATTAAATACCTCCCAAGCTTAATTTAGCAACGCACTTTAATTCCTTTTAAAGAAGAATATTCAGGTGCCTACCTCCTATACCAAACGTCGCGGGTTCGGACCCAGGCAGTCCGATGATTTTATTTAAGCCATTTGGATACCAGATGGCTTAGGCTTAAATAGAAATGCCTGAACCTACAATTTATATATTACTTACAACGGTTATCGTCAAAGTCTTAAATGGCCTGAGTTGCCGAAAAGACTGTGTGAATGTGTGTGTGAGTGTGAGTGTGAATGAGAAAAAAGTGTGAATGTTTTAAACAAAAAAAAAAAAAAGAATATTCAGGTCAAAAAAATAATCTTTTTTATTTATAACATAGTTCCGGGTTGACCGAGCTGGAGTTCGATTGTTTATCGAAAAAAAATTATCGATGCCAATAGTATTTCTTAATATCTTTACATTTAACAGTAAAACCAAGAGATGCAGTATAAAATATAAATTCTTTCCATTTTATAAATTAAGAAAAATAAAAAAGAATCAATAGAAGGATTGATTCTACTATATTTATTCTATATCTCATAAAAATAATTTAAAATGCAAATTAGATAAAAAAAAAATTAAAGATGAGTTCACTTCTTTTTGTCGCGGCCTGTCCCAAGCCAAGCGAGGGAAAACGCCACTTGGATCAACCAACAATCATCTCTTTGTTATTTCTGTTTAATTAATCAAAAAGTGGGTTTACCTGGTGATATCGAGGATGAAAAGAAAGGAGCAGGCATGGAGCACTCAGGTGATGTGTCGGTGTCGTGGATTGTTGAGGAAGGAAACATTATTTGATGAGATAAGAATAATTAGATGTAACTGAATCACAAGCTTCAGGCCTGCTTCAGGCTTACTGAGGCGGCGACGGCAACGCTGCCACCGCCGCCGTAGTCTTCGTCGTCGTCGTCTCAACCGAACAAAGCCGAACTCTCCCGAAGTGCAAGTGCATGTGTAATTGAAAGGAACCGGTTTGATTGTTGGATCTATTTTTAATTTCAATAATGAAATTAATATAAAAGAGAAAGATGATTTTTTAAAAATAAAATAAATTGAATACGTAATACATTTTTAATATTTTAAATGAATAAATAAATAAAATAAAAATAGTTAAATTTTTAAATATAGCTATATAAAAAAAAAAATTTTTATTTTATCTATAAAAAATTATTTCTCTCTTGTAAGCTTAATTGAAAATTCCGAGTTGACCGAGCTGGAGCTCGAAAATTGGAAAAAACTAAAAAAGTACATCAGTAAAGTAATAGTTCTCGGGGTTTCTCAAAGACGAGATCAATCGTAGGGGCTTTGTTTTATATACCGCAAATAGGAAATATTTAAAATTTGAAAGAAATCCTTATAGGGGATTTTGAGAAAATTAGAAAAAACTAAAATTCCACTTTAAAAAGTACACCAGTAAAGTACTAGTACTCGAGGTTTCCCCCCGAAGTCAAGACCTAGCGCAATTTGTTTTCTATATCGGAGCTAAAAAACATTTAAAATTTGAAAGAAATCCTTATAGGGAATTTTGAGAAAATTAAAAAAAACTAAAAAAGTACATCAGTAAAGTACTAGTACCCAAATTTTCCAAAACACGAGACCTAGCCTAATTGCATATTTGGACCACAAATAGTATATATTTAAAATTTGAAAAAAATCGTTAGAGCCGTTTCGATCAAATGATGGAGTAACAAACTTTTTTCTATCCCTGTATAAAGCAAGAACAAATTTAATTATGGAGAAGAGTCCGATAGTTAATTCAAAATTATTTGAAAAATTACTATTGTGTTTACTCGATTATAAGACAGGCGTCAGACCGTACGACGGGCCGGCCTGTCCTATTTCTTCCAGTCGTAAAAACGTATGATAGGGTTGGAGGGAATGAGTGAGGTCCGCCGATCCCGCATCGCGGGGACAGAAGAAGAAGAAGAAGACGAGTTTACTCGATTATAAATATATAAAGGTAGAATTTTTCGGTTCAAGTCGCACACACGCGGAAATCTTTCAAAATATCATATATATATATATATATATATATATATATATATATAATATTTGTGGAAGGCTTTCGCGATTGGATGTGAAGATGAGAAGAAGTTCTCTTGGTTAAATCACGTTGATTGAGAGGTAATTAACAAATACATGGAGTGCATAGCAATACATTTTTGATCAAGATAGCTAGGATGAAAATAAATATTTTATGAATATTTATTTGGCTGTCTTGACATATTCAATTGACTTATTATGAAATACTTTGTAACAAATAATGGGAACTTCAGTGATGGATGCTCTCCTTCCAGTGGCGGATGCAGAGATGTTTCTCGGGGGGGGGGGGGGGGTAATCTGGAGTGACTGGTCGCACAGCACACATTTTTTTCTTAATTTCGGTAATTTAAAGGCGCATTCTGTACTTGTTTGCCAGAATATAAATATAAATCAAATTTTTAAGTATTAATTTTTAAAATTTTACATTAAAAATACCTTTTTTTTTAAATCTCAGGGGGGTAATTACCCCCCCCCCCCTTGTATCCGCCCTTGTCTTCTTCCCACATGTTCACGATTGCAGAATCATTTCGATGGGATAAGAAACATTGGCCAAAAGAAAAAGACTAATGAGCAATTGTAGATAAAGTCATTTTGTTAATTTCCTTATCCCATCTAAACCTCTTCATTTTAATAAAAGAATAAATGCAGAGAGTTTGTTAAAATAATATTTTTTTTTTTTTTTATATCATTTTAAAAATAATTTACACTTCACAAACAATTCGTTTATGTTTTTTTTTTTTTTTATATTATACTGTATTATAGTTTTAAAGTAAGTAAAAAGTAAATACAAGTTTTTTTTTGAAGTCTGACCATGTCAAATGATTTTAGTCTATTGAATTCTAGAAAAACCCTTTAAAGAAAAAATAAAAGTTTTAGCTACTCCCATATATTTATTTATTTCAGCATTCTAATATATATATACACACACACTTATATAAAAATAATAACATCTGTCAGCTTTTTCTAGGGTTCATTCATTGCTCTTATCCATTAAAACTCAAGTTGTGAGCCTTAACAGTGGCGTCATTTGGGGAGGCAAAAGCCCCCCCCCCCCCCCCAAGGGCTCTGTTTTTTATAAAATTTTATATTATTCTAAATAAAATACTCCAAAACACATCTACGAGTATACAAACTGTACAAAATTAAACAATTAATTAAATTAAATATGTTTTGGCCAAATTTGAGTACATATTTGTAAGTGAATTTAAAAAAAAAAAAAAATGTTTGCCCCCCCCCCAAGAAAAAGTTGAAATGACGCCACTGAGCCTTAAATTTAATTAAAAAAATAAGAATGCAAAATTTATTCTCAAATATAAAATAGAGATTTAATATAAAACTTTTAACTATTGATTTCTATTAAAAAAAAACTTGAGCTTTTTTTAACTCTAACCATTTTTCTTTTTATATCACAAAAATCAATTAAACCTAAAAGGGTAACTATTTTATTTTATAATTAACGTTTCAATAAAATTATTATTTTTAATAAAAATAAATTATATATTTAAATGTAAGATACATGTATATATATAATAATAATAAAAATAGGTATAAATTCATTTGACATTTTTCATAAGAGAATAAATATAATTTAAATAAAAAATTAGACAACTTTAAACAGGAAAGAGAAGCAAAAACAAACGATAAGTTAGTAGAGCGAATATCTCGAGAGAGCTATGAAGTTAAGTAGACTCGAAATGCAAACAGAATGATGAACAATTAAAAAAAAAAAAAGAGAGCATTCAAAATAATCATGTAATCTAAAGCGACCTCCAGACGAGGGATAAAATGGCCCAAGTTGCGCCTAGACTCATGTACCAGCACATTATGCTTCCTACAGAGAGGGATTTTCTTGCAAATGGCTTTCCGTTTTCTTTAGCGCAGTCAAAACATATGGATTGTCTATCTCAGTGATTCCCAACCACTGTGCCTCTACACTTTTGGTATGCTGGCATATTTTAGAAAAAACCAACAAAAAAAACAAAATAAAAATCGAGACTATTAATTGTATAATAAATAAGAAATTATATATAATATTTAAGATATATGTCGCCTATGTAAGGGGCCATCCATAAATTACGTCACACGAATTTCAGACTTTTTAACCCCTCCCCCCGTCCTTGTCACAGATTGTCACACTTTTAAAAATCCCTCCCCCCCTGATGTGACGTCATACATTTTCCAATTTTATCAATAATAGACACCTAATTATGATAATTAAAAATAGAAAAATTGTGTCCATCGACTTTGGACCCACAAAAATATAGATTGCGTTCGTAAATATTAAAAATTTTTTTGTTCACCTATAAATTTCGCGTTTGGACATCTAGAATTTTGAAATGTGACGTCACAAGGTTTTTCACCCCCCCCCTGCCCCTTGTCACATAATGTCACATTCTGGTGATACCCTCCCCCCTTTTAGGTGTGACATAATTAATGGATGGCCCCTAAGCCGCGAAACGGAAATTTATATAATTAAATATTTATTAATTCATATACTCGAAAAGATAAGGGTGTGCCGCCGGGAGTCGAACCACGGATCCTCCAATTTGTACTCGGAGTGCCCTTTCCACTAGAACACAGCACGATATTCGGGTATATAAACTCAGTTAGAAAGCAATTTTAGTCGGCAGAAGAAATGGACCCAAATTCGGCGCCACAAATCTCTCCCTCGACCAGGTGCAATCCAGATGGACTAATTGAGAAGATCTCAAATTTAATTAAACAATAAATAAGGTAAGGGCAATCCGAGTACAAATTGGAACAAGTGGTCTTAAAGATCGCTTTAACTTTATGATAATATTATTTAAAATAAAATTATGCAAAAATTTCAAACGAATTTAATTGTTTGCCTACTAAAAGAGATATTATTATATTGGAATATTTGTTGGAAATGCAAAAATAAAGTCTTAGCCAAAATTAATTAACATTTTAATCAAAAAGATCTCTCCTCTTTTAATCGCGGAATAACTTCTCATGAAATTTTTATAAACATTTATTAATTTATGTCCAGTTGCACCGACATATCTCAGTTCTTAAGCGCGTCTTAAATCTTACAATTGAATTTGAAAAAAATATATTTATATTCTCTATATCAGTGGTTCCCAACCTTTTTTGATGTGCGGCCCACTTTTTCCGTAAAAAAAAACTCTGAGGCCCAGTGTATATATATAATTTTATATAAATATATATAATTTTTATCTTTTCTTAGAAGTCCGCGGGCCCAGTTCCAATCAGCTCCCGGCCCACAACTGGGCCGCGGCCCACGGGTTGGGAACCGCTGCTCTATATATATAGTTGAATAGCTAAAATTCCCTTTTTAGGTTATACAAGGTTAGCTCAAGGCGAGCTTAAGATCTAAGATGTGTTGGTGCAAATGGGTATTAATAACTTAGCTAAGGATATCTTTCACTAAAGAATCCATTTACTTAAATTGTAAGAGAGACAGAGGCAGCCGATGCTTGGAAAAATCTTTATTTATTTTCTATCAGCACTTCCTCAAGAGAACATTTTCTTTTCATGTGTGATATTTTATCTTAAATGAGGCTAGAAAAAATGAGTGGAAATTTTATAGAAAATAATGAAAATGTCTTCCAAGCATTGGCTATTTCTGGGACAAAGTATAGACCAGCTAGCATTCTTTCGTTGGCGGTTCATATAATAATAAAAATAAATGCAAATGATTATTTTAAAAAAATGCAAGTACCTGTTTCTTGTCATAATTTTTCAATCCCCTTTTATCGTATAGGATTCAAATTTTTTGCTTTGATATGCAGAGTTTATTTTGTTTTCGTTGCAATTAAATCCTGGATCGCCCACCGGGTCCTTTAATATCAAAAAGTTTGCGCACAAAGTACACCTGAATGACGGTGGTAAGAACGATGACGAAAATCTGGGCAATCGACCAGGTGAGTACATATCGGTTGTTGTCAGAGAGCAGGTTGTAGTCGCGGGCTTCCTTGCCTCGGCTGTGATGCTGGTACTGCAGCATCTCATTGATGTTCATCTCCACGCCTCGGATTGATGCCTAAATTGCAAATCAATCAATCAATTCAAATATATTCTTAAAGAGATTTTTATTTCTTCCTTACCGTGAAGTTCTCCACACTCAAGTCGAGCTCTTGAACTTCTTTTGTGAATTTTTCCCACTGATCATATCTGGAAAGAAATTATTTTTAATTTATTATGGCAAAGGCAGTTTTTGTGGTGGCCAAATTTAAAGTTACCGAATGACGGTGATGTAGAGATTGACTAGTTTGGCTGCAAAGCGAGAGAATTGATTGTCGATGCAGACGCTGTAGTATCCGCCAGTGCTGGCCTGATCCTGGTAGTCAGAATTTGGTCTCCATTGATAAGGATGGACGATCTGTCCACTTGGATGTCGAACTGCGAATCCTGCCATTCCGTCCCCTCCTCGAAGTACCTGCCAATCAAGAGACTTTCAATCAGCTTTTCTTATCAACATTTAAATAAACGATATCAATTTGATATAAGCTCGCTGAGGCTTGAACTCAGAACCTCCAGTATTTCTCTGTCAACGCCATATTTGTAGGAGATACTATACATCTAAAGTGCCCAAAAGGTATTAACGAGTTTTTGTGGATTTTATTAACAGTTGAATATGTGTAACAAAGGTAAAAAGATGATGTGTGGAAAGAGATTATTTATGTGAAGGTGATTACGAGTCGAAGTAAGAGGTTGATGGAAGTCAGATTGACCGGACCGAATTGGAGTGTAAAAGATCGAAAACAGAATAGTTTTCAAGCAGAGACTATCAGACCATCAGCAGTCAGACATAATAGATTCAGTGTTTGAGAGGTTCTGGATACTAGCCCCCGCGGTCGCCTGTCCCTTTCGGGCACGGACGAGAGTTGGTCGAGATATATCCATGTTGAAATTACGATAGTAATTTGTTCTGGTTTTGGATTGTTTGTTAAACGGTTTTTATCGCCAAGAGTGCTGGGTTGACATTCCTTTAATAAATAAATTACCTAAGGATATTTGCTGACAAATAAGTTATTTCAAGCGGACTTGTGTCCGGGCATATGTGCCATGTTTACGTCCTGATTTCACCAACACTCACAAGCTAATTATTTTAGCGAATTAGATTTGTTTAAAAACTTAGTGTATGAAACACCTCTGTATATGTTCAAAAAGAAAAAAAAAAATAGTGACTAAATTTTTATCAATTAATCCGAGGTTTAATTGTGTTAGATAAAGAATGATGGGATACTAATTAATATTTGCATGCATAGTATTTAAATATTTAATCTAAATCAATAAGTGAAAGATGAAGCATTTTCTTTCTATAGAATAATAAAATATATATTGACCTTCAATTGGCATTTTTATATTTTCAAATTAAAAGTTATAAAGTACTCGTATATTTTGGATAGAGTAAGTTTGTCTGCAAGCAGTTTAGCTTTCAGAGTTCCCCCCCCCACCTCCAACCTTCCTCTAGGGGCGATGATGGCCACAGGTGCATACGAGGGGTTCAGAGGAAAAGTGAACCAAATGCACTTTTTACTCTTCAGAAGAAATGAATCAAAGTTAAAGCCTTATAATATACAACATTTATTTATTTTACATCTCAGCAATCATTAAGAACTTAAATTATACTTTATCTAAGTACACATTTTAAATTTTATATTCAGATTTATGGATTTTTAGATTTTCTTTTCGCATTAAGGAACTGCTGCACTCTGGAGGATTAGTATTGAAATTCGGACATTGTTCATTATTACACCGAATAACTAACATAATTTAGTATCCTTCTTCTTTTTCTTAGCCTTATTCCGCAGTGCGGGGTCGGCTGAATGGGTTTTTTTGCGACCGGAAGAAATAGAACAGTTTTCAATTTTATTATAAGGACATCGGCCAAAAATAAATACTTTTGAGTATTATCTGTTTTATTTGTAATTATTTCGATTCCAATGACATAGAATCATCCTCAGTACAATCAACAGATGTTTTGCAAATCGTCAATTCCTCCCATCCAATAGAACAGGCCGGCCCGTCGCACGGTCTGACGCCTGTTGAAAAAAGAAGAAGGAAGGAAGAGACGGACATGTAAAGAACAGAATGTCTGCCAGTCGCAGCTCGGGTAGCTCGTGGTCGCCGTCCACGTACCCACAAAATGTGGGCCCCTGAGCATAATTTAGTATCCAAAAATTTTTTTAAATTTTAATAGCAATTAAACAGGAATATATTTGAGTGATCCACTTTTGCTTTGAACCACTCAAATATCTTCCTGTTTAATTGCTATTAAAATTAAAAAAATTAATTCCCAGGGGGCGCTGAGTAATATTTTTTTTTTGGAAAGGGGGCGGTAAGCCAAATAAGTTTGGAAAACAGTGGTATAAAAATTGTGTCCTTCCAGTTCTTCTATTAATACATGCACAAATCTAACTCCTCTAATAAGAATTTTTTTTTAAATTTATTTACTGTGTTATGGTCTTTAAAAAAAAATAAGAATATCCTTCACTTTTGATCTTCAGCTGAGGGGGGAGGGAGGTGAAGGTTCTTTTTGTAATCTTTTTTTCTGACATTCAAATTCTGTGTCCTAAACCTTATCTTTATTCATTGAATGATAGAATGAAAGTGCAGGAGTTTATTAGTTGTCTTAGGAAACAGATGAATCTCATCCATTTTAATTAAAAAAAAATAATTTTATCTTATCTGTGTCTTAAGAAACGGGATGAATTTACAACTGGCTCTGAAATTTATTGCTTTAGCAAATATTTTTGAAACAAAACGATCTAATTTGAAATATCTCTTTCAGTTGTGATTAAATAACTTCCATTCAAAGTCAATTTCAAAAGAAATAAAGAAATTGATATTTTTGAATAGAAAAATGACAATCCATTTATAAATAGACTAATAAGCAGGAATAAATAAATTATTGGCGTTTCAAGATAGCAAATGATGACAAGGCAGAGTGCTTTCTTTCTTGCTTTGTTTGACATGTACGGGAAATACATTTTAGAGATTAATACCATTAATCCTACCTTGAACAGTTATCAAATAAGAAGGGAATGTTTGAATAAAAAATAGACAATTATTTTGTGAATCTGGGACTCGATCCCTTTGATGCACTAAAAAATATACTCTACTCACAAAATAATTATCAAACATAAATTGTGAGCTGATTAAAGCGAGTGGATGCTTTTTAATAATAATATTTATCACCAGCGAGTTGCTTTCCACAATTAAAATAATTTATTCTGCAAATATTTTCTGCAGAATAAATTATTTTAATTGTGGAAAGCAACTCGCTGGTGTATATTTTCTCCATATCCATTACCTCAACGATTTGTCCCAGCAAAATTTTAACTTCTAATAATATTTATCAAACTATTATTAAAATATGGGGATTGACTTCCCCGAGACTTTCTCGTATATTCTTTTGGAATTACGTCTGAATGAATTTGTTTATATTTACCCTTTTTTTAATGACACCTGTATGATTTTGTTTTGTTTTTTTATCAAAATTAACGAAAATTTTCTATTTCTTCTTTGATTATTTCAAAAACTATTCAGTTTTCGAAAAAATGTCAAAGAATAAAAACTTTTTAAAATAGAGTATTTTATCATAATATAACAAAAAAATTGAAAATTTCAAAATTTTTGAAAAAACTTTTAAAGTAAAGTACTACTTTCAAGTGACGTATTTACTCCAAAAGTTGATAGAAATCTACAATTTTAGTGTAAGGAGCATATACCAAATTTCATCGATCTAGCTGCTTTGGTTTTTAAGCAATCGTGTTTACACACACACACACACACACACACAGACATAATGCCAAAAATGGTTTTTTTGGACTCAGGGAGGTCTAAAACGTGGAGAAACATCAAAATCTCGAAGTCGAATTTTTTTACGATTACATAACTTTCTCTATACGAGAAAGTAAAAATAAGATAAGCTTTCCGTCGCTTGAACAGATTCGTTCTGAGCTTTTGAATATTTTAGTTTAGATAAAATAAATTTTACTGAAGATATTTTAAATTCGGGGGAGATTCATCTTATCTTATGTCAGAGTGTTGTATATATTGTATAAATAGTAATAGGGATCTATTTATATTAGAAGATCGGTTTATAATTTTTACAATATAGAAAAGAAAATAGAAATAAATATGCTATTTGAAAATAAAGATTGGCTTCAATTTAAGGATAAGATAGTCTATATTACTAGACAATTTCTGAAGATGAAATGGAAAAACGGAACTTTCTGTCACCCCCTGAGAAACAAGCATGGAGAACCTCATCCCAAAACTGTCAGTATTAATTAAATTAAAATGTATAAATTATTACGATAACACCCTAGCCGAGAAGGAAAATTTAAATACAAATCTGTCCCATATGTTTTCTACTGGCGATCATAGCCTATTAATTTAAAAGTAAACAAATACTTTCACGCATTGTTCTTAATTATTAAGACATGAGCCCTTAAAGGTAGAATTATACATATAAACAAAAAATATTTTTCAATGATTCCCTGCTTTTTTTTTTCTTAAAAACAAATAAAATTTGTGAGGAAGGAATTGAATTTAAGGATCAATTTGGCCTAGATAAAAAAGTATTTTTTTATTTTAGAAAGTGATTGTGCGCTGTTACAGTTACTCAGCCTTGGAGAGAAAGAGAAATTGAATCGCCAAACATATTATAGTTAATTATGACACAAAAATAACAAATGATAAGAGAAAATGTGATAAAATGCTGTCAAAGGTGAAATGTCAAAAAAGCGGTCTAAGTTACCTGGAAGCTGACATAAAGGTGGCCCCAGGGTTCACGTATTGGAAGTAGCAATCCTCCTTGCCGGGGTCGATGTGAACTTTATAATCCATGGTGACAGCTGGCAGACTCTCATACCAGGGAGCATCAGCTAGCGTTAACCAGGGCCCTAAGGCGAGCAGCCCGGCCCAAGCCAACCATATCCATACTTTTAGGGACTGCGATACAAAATTTGTTCGCAGCATTGGCCTCTCTCTCTCTCTCACTCACTTAGGTATTTGATTTGTGTCGTGGCTCGTGGCTCCTCACAGGTGGCTTAAATCGTAAATGGTGAGGAGAGAGCGAGCAAGGTATTTCGAATAGACAAGGTAGGTCCATTCTGTTCGGGAAAATTCGTCTGTTTTCGGCTCTGATGCCGTGGCGGCTCCTTGCTATTGTTTGCTAATGGGGCCCAATGGGACTATATACAATTCTTCATATTAAATCAAATATTTTTCAATTTACATTTAAATATCACTTATTTGATGTTAATTAAAGATAAATTGGATAAAATGAATTCATAAAATATAGAAATATGCAGGGGTTTATGTAAAAAAAAATCGTTTAACCACAAAATAGCGCTCGATCAGAATTATTTTAATTTAAACTTTTAATCTATATAAGGCTATTAAAAAAAAAATAGTAATAGGGAGAAAAATATAAGTTAATTAATTTTCGATTCTTAATTAAATAATCAAAGGATTATATTTTTTTTTCTATTTAGTTTCTCCTAAAAACTTAAAAAATATAATATATATATATATATATATATGTTTAGAAAAGGAAGGTTAGACTGAGTTAAAAAAAAAAGAGAATTTTATAAATTTAAATAAATTCCTGCCCTTTGTTCAGAAAAAAGCAAAATATTCTTTTGACCTTTGGGTTTATGATCGAGTTCCAAAAAAACCCCTTTTCGGTCTCTTTGTTTAGAAGAATAAAATATTCCGCATGTGGTTCCTCAACGTTTTAAAAGGCAGAAGATAAGTTTCTGGGTTTAACCCTTCATTAAATAAACAATAGTTTTCAAATTAACTAGGCCTAAAGTAATATTATATTGATTATAATATAATTCACAAAACAAAATTACATTCTAATACATTTCTACTTTTAGTTCAGAAATCTTAAAAAACTCTTTAAAACAAACAAAAAAATCTTTAAAACATTACCTTTATATAAAATATTAAAAAAAAAAAAACATAATTCTTAAGTTTATTCATATAAATTTGTTATTTAATTATAATTTTTGGCTTAATTTTAAATTTTCATTCTTCATTTATGGCACTGACAAAAAGGTTTCAATTTATATATTTTCCCTCATACAGCACCTGTAATGTGAATAAAAATTAAATCAAATATTCTAGTTTGTTATTTTAATCAGATTTTTATTTTGTACATACCTGGATAAAATTTCTTTAGATATCTTGTGCATTGTATTAGTAGAGAATTGGGATTTGTCAGATTCCACTTTTCGGACATTTTACAACTTAAAATTAATTTTCTTATGTTTGTTTCCTTTTAAGAGACCTAATTTAATAAAAGTTTAATTTAATAAATGCCTATTAACTCCAATTAAATAAAAAAAGTCAAAGTCAAAATACTTACGAATGAAATGACAGTTCGAGGTTATGCCACATCTTACTTATTTCCTTTTTTTACTTCTTATTACATAATAATTGCGCTAAAATCTCATCGTTATATTGTTCAAATAATTAGTCGATAACACAAATAAGGGTGCAAAACTCTATATATGCAAAGTAAATTAAATAAATGCCAAGAAATGAATCGCACACAAATAAACGCATTGCTTTTCTATGGGCGAGTGGTGGGAGGGAGCCGCCATCCAATCAAAATCGGGTATACCAAAAACTTCGGAAATGGGACTATGGACCTACCTTGTCTATTCGAAGTACCTTGGTATCAATATATAAAATATTTTGGAAAAAAATGATTTCATACACTTTTAATTTTTTTTAATTTAAAAGATTTTATTTTTCAGAAGTAAAAATGTATCATTTTTAAAAATAAATGAAATAAAAGAAGACATATAGCCCCCCTCTGCCCCCTCCTATAGGATGCCAGGGGGGGGGGCAATGTACCCTTGCCCCCCCCCCAGTTCCGGTGCCTATGAACACATTTTTAAAAACCTCTTTGCGTTTTTCTCTTGGTTCAAACGCGAAAGAGAGAGAGAGAGGGAAATGAACGTATTGAATGGAAGCTTCAATTCAATGTTTTAACATGTTATTTAGATATTTTCTCTTTCAAGGGAGGAATGATGCCTCAAATATAGTTTATCTATGCCTTATAGATTTTCAATAAATTCTTATTAAGTGAATCATATTGAAATAAAATTTCCTGGATTTTTCTCAACCACAATCACCCTGGGGAAGGGAGTTGATTATTAAAACACTCTAATTCCATGGAACGAGGTAAACTCATCTCTACATTCGATTATTTTGCCGTGTTATAAACATAGGCTAAATTTTTATTTGATTAACAAATGATTAATTTTTAATGGAAAGTGACTAATAAAAAATTAAACTTTAATTATTCATTATTTTTTGTGAAGAAAAAAATAAATTCTTTTAAACATAAACAATAGATATACTGTGTATGTGATGTGGTACCTATTGTCGGCGAAGTACAATTATCGGTACGAGCATTTTAGTCGAATTTGGTGAAAAATATCGATTTATGGGTTTCGATTGAATCCGATTCTTCAATATTTCCTATACAGGTTTATTTTGTAATTTTAGCGATGAGAATCCGATAAATATCACAAAATAATCGATTTAGTAACCTTAAATAGTTTTTCATTGTGTCTAAATGAATACGTTTTCGACAAAATCCCGTTTTTTATATCTATAACTTCGAACTTTTTTAGTTTTTGAGATACGAGGGTCGTTCAATAAGTCCTTAGAAAAAGGTAGAAAAACAGATAGATTTTATTATATTTTTCAACATAATCTCTTCTTAGCTCTATCCACTTTTCCAAGCCATCTAAAAAGTAAGATTTCGGAAGGTCCTCAAAATAGGCACAAATAGCAAAACAGGCCCGTTCGCCTTCAAAGATCCACCCTTTTGATTGTTCCTTTGTCTCTGGTGTGTAGTAGTGTACCCACGTTTCGTCTACAGTTATGTATCGATGTTGAAACTGGTCGGGATTGTGACGAAAAAGCGAAACGCTCGAAACTCACTTTTTTCCATTTATATATATATCAATCGACAATAAAAATGACACTATGTGGTGGATATAATTGAGATTTTGTCAGCTGTCTAGTGGGTAATGAAACTTAATAAAAACAAACAAATTTCGACGCTACGAGCGCAATCTTGTGGATTTTCTAAGGACTTAGTGAATGACCCTCGTATCAGAGTGGTTTTGGTCTTAAAATGTTCAGGAAATTATCCTCTACAATCAAATACCAATAACTCTATTTATGAAATTGCCGACTAGAGGTCCCTTTTCACTTTCCGCATCACATATTACGAAAACCTTTTCAATCATTATTCAGAATATAATTAATCTTACTTCAGAGACAAGCTCTAATAGACAAGTCAATATTTAAGGTGTTTAGAAGTAATTTTCAGAGCAGGCCTATTTAGCATTTACATTTACCGTATTCGAGTTATGTACCCTATTAAATAACCTATTGGCTTCAACAATTGGTAGAATTACGGCAATCCAAGCCGGCTGGTTGATATTTCTCTCTCTCTCTCTCTCTCTCTCTTCTATATATATATATATATAACCAAGAGCTAACACCCCGACTTGGGGAGTAGGCAGATTGAGGCCCCAAAGTCAACCCAAACCAAACACAAACCCGATTACACAGAACCAACCACTGTCCATTCCTCAGAGACAAACCCAGACCTCTGAGGCATCCACCAAACACACCACCAACACACCGACTTGGGGAGTAGGCAGATTGAGGCCCCGTAGTCAACCTAAACCGAACACAATTACACACACCCAACCTTCCTCCAGTTCTCAGAGACCAATCCACGCCTCTGAGTCATCCACCAAATTGACCTGGGGACCAGGAAGACTGCGACCCCGTAAACAACCCCCCTCCACCATTACCTCCTAACTTCCTTCTCTCTTGAAAATGGCTCCAAAAGGAGAGCCGAAACGTCGAGTAAATCTCAGCACCCCACGCGACTTAACCCGAGAAAACTTGTCTTCGCATATATATATATATATATTCAATTTTATTTTCTCTTACCTATATATGTATATATATATATATATATATACATATATAGGTAAGAGAAAA
The DNA here is from genome assembly GCA_023213315.1 of Euborellia annulipes. Taxonomy (NCBI): domain Eukaryota; kingdom Metazoa; phylum Arthropoda; class Insecta; order Dermaptera; family Anisolabididae; genus Euborellia; species Euborellia annulipes. The sequence continues at coordinate 5,086 of JAKCPI010017833.1, read as the reverse complement.
TAAAAAGTGAATTTTGAGAGATAAAATTAGAAGAAATTCTACTTTGCATAGTACTAGTACTTTACTGATGTAGTTTTTCAGTTTTTTCGATTTTCTCAAAATTCACCCCAACGATTTTGATTAAAATTCAAAAATCAATTATTTTTTAGATGCTCTTTAAAATATATATCGGCGTTCTAATTAGCAAAGTGCCTAACTCCATTTTGGTTTATTTTCCAGGAGAACCAAAAAACATTTCATTGTCATTGTTAGAGCCCCTGTTAAACACTTTTCGTGCTGAAAAATTTGAATTACGCTCTTACCCAGTTCACGGCATAAGGATAATGATATTTTTCAACAGAAAATACAAAAAAATGATTGTCGAAAAAAAGTGGAGTTAGACACTTTGCTAATTAGAGCGTCGATATTCTCATTTTGCCAACGAAATCTTGTAGTCGTCACAAAAAAATCTTGTGTGACAAGCACAGAACAACTTGCGATTACCAAAGATAAGTCTAACAGGTGTTAACTTTTTAACAATTTAACAATATTCGTAATACAAAAGATAGAATTGAATCTTAATACTGATATTAAATAAAAAGTCATCTCACATAACATTTTTATTAAATAATAATAAAATCATGTCCCATCATGGGCTATTTATTCGTGTAGTCTCTAATACGGAAGGAAAAAAATCAGATAAAACTTGAAGAGTTAAAATTTTTATTGTTTCACGATAAAAACGAAATTAAATCTTTTTTTTAATTTTATATTAGAATATTAAGGCCAAACAAACAAATAAATAAATATCGTGACTAATAATGAAAACTTCCTAATTGATATTTTTTTGTTCCCATGTAGCTCCAAAGTAATAACATCTTTTAATCGACAAACAACTTGAGGGATTGTTTATTACGCACTCTCCTCGTCTTTATTATTGCATTTATTTATTTATTTTATTCTATTGAAAACCACACAAAATACGAGATAGGATTACTGGCGATTCTAAAGGCCTGATTTTTGCCAAAGCAGTGAAGTTGTAATCATCTGGATTAAGAAAAAAAATGAATTGAGTGGATTGCTTTCTGTTTATAATTTTACATTTATAGTCTCTCGGCTGTTTAGACTTCACAAATTAGAAAAAATCATTTATCGTTGGCTCACCTGGGGCACCCATCCAGAGATTGAGCGCTCCCTCCGATTGCTTGTTAATAATGATCTTGGTCCATGTTGTTCTTATATTTTCTGAAAGTCTTTTTCGGCATCTTAGACCAATTGGGGCCCAGACATATTTATTTATACTAATCCAAATGATTTAAATAAGTTCATAAGACTGCCTGAAGTTCGAACCCACTCCCTTTGGATATTAGATTATCAATATTGACATTTGTCAACATTTCTAACCTCTCTTTTCCTTTTGCTTTAAATTGATAACAGAAAGACACTTTTTTTGGACTCAGGAGGGGGTCTCATAACGTGTATTTCCATTAAAATCTTAAAAACTATTTTTTTTAAAGCAACTAGAAAATATTAATGAAAAAATTTTGTTTTCACTTTAACTGCGGTTTATTTGTAAAGGATTTCAACGTTTGGACCACTCATTCTGTGTTGTAATTTTTAGAAATAAACCACAGTTAAACCGAAACAAAATTATTTTAATTAATGATAACAACTGTGAAAAATATGCCTGTATTTTAATAACAATTTTATATTAAGGTGCCCGTCTCGAAAAGCCGTTAGAAGACGACTCAGTACCGAGTTACTCTAGGCGGCAAGAGATGGCGTTAGTTTTTCCCATAGGGATACAAGGGATTTATTCCATTTCATTTGAAACATTCCAGCTAATTAATTAAGGGTAGAAAATTAATTATTTTTTAACACAATGATTACTAATTTAATTATCTATAAGATATAGCGCGAATTTTTAAAAAATATCTTTTATTTAATGCGATTAATCTAAAAAAAAAATTATTTTTTCGAAAATCAAAAAAAGGCCTTCTATAAGTTGTAGATATTTTAAATAAAAAATTTGAGGTCAATAGTATAGTATATTAAAATAGAAATAAGATGGAATTGGTCGTAGAAAATAGGTATATTTATTTATGAAAAATAAAGTTTGTATATATATAATCAAAAACAAAAAACATGGAAACGAGTATGCAAACAACACAACAATACAATATCCAACATAACTCATCCTCTTTTTTTTAATTATTATTAAATCAATATTTATTAATTGTTTATTGTTAGCAAAATCTTTGAGGTTTTCTAACTTCCCTTCCGGATCTTGAAAACTGCTTGACTTCAGACGTTTGCGAATTCTGTCTCTTAATTTTATCTTCTTTCCCATTTCCTTCCTCTTCTTTGTCGTCTTCTTTTTCCTCTTCTTTTTCATTTGATGAACCTTCTTCTTCCTTTTCATTCTCTCTATTCTTCTCCTCTTTATTGTCTTCTTCTGAAACTTCTCCTGAGAGCCTGCTATTCCCAAATTTGATAATTTGATCCACATGACGTCTCCAAAATTCTCCTTCTTTGGTTTGACATAAATACATTCTTGGACCCAACACATTTTCTATTCTTGCTTCCTGCCACTCTTTTTTATTTAACTTCCGATAGTCTCTAACCAATACCTTTTTCTCCTTCTTCAAAACTCCTTTCCTTCGCTTTGAAATTATCTTGTAAACTCTTTCCCGAAAAACGCATTAAATTAAATCTTGTCTTAACTTCTCTGCTAAACATCAATTTTGAAGGTGTCTCACCTGTACAACTATGTATAGATGTTCTATACTTAAACAGATATCTATCTATTATTACTTTTAACGGAACTTCTTTATTCCTATCATCTTTCAAGGCCTTTCTAATCCCCAACTTAAATGATTTCACAGCATTTTCTGCTAATCCATTGGTCGAAGGGTGATATGGAGCTGAGGTTATGTGTCTAATTCCATTAATTTTACAAAATTTCTCAAATTCCTGAGACACAAATTGAGGACCATTGTCCGAAACTATCACGTCTGGAAGACCAAATCTTGCAAAAGTCTCTCTAAGCTTGTCTATTGTTGATCTTGCATTTGTAGTTCTCATTTCAAAAACCTCAACCCATTTTGAGAACGAATCTACTATTATTAAGAAAATTTTTCCAACAAAAGGGCCTAGAAAATCAATATGAACTCTTTTAAATGGTTTATTCATTTTCTCCCAAAAAATAGTATTAGACGATGGAGGATCAGGTCTTACTAAAGAACAAGGCTTACACCCATTCACAAACTCCTCTATATCCTTATCCAGGCTTGGCCACCATACGTACGACCTAGCCAAATTTTTCATCTTCACTATCCCCAAATGAGATGAATGTAATTCTTCTAGCACATTTTTTTTTTAGTTTCTCCGGAATAATTATTCTATATCCCCACATTAAAATATTATGATCAATATTTAATTCTTCTTTCCTAGAAAAATATGGTTTAATCGCCTCCTCCGTTTTAACATTTGGCCATCCCTCTTCAATAAAAAGTCTGACCTTACTCAAAACTCTATCCCTCCTAGTTTCAATTTTAATCTTATTATAATCAATTAAAAATTCTTTCTCAATAAAACATAGATAATCATCTTCTTCCCTTTACATCCAATTGAGGCGTTTTAAGAAGTGGTAGCCTAGAAAATGCATCAGCATTTATGTTATTTTTCCCCCTTAATATACTTCACTTCATAATCGAAACCAGTCAAAAATAAAGCCCATCTTTGAAGTCTCCCAGCTGCCATCTTTGGAATTTCCTTATTTTCACCAAATAAAGCTAGTAAAGGCTTATGGTCAGATACCAAAATGAAATGCCTTCCCATTAAATAGTGATAAAACTTTTTAGCTCCATAAAAAATTGCTAAAGCTTCCTTATGAATCATAGAATATTTTTTTTCTGCAGAATTTAAAAAATCCTAGATGCAAATTGTATAGGTCCTTCTGAACCGTCCGGATATACATGCGAGAGCACAGCTGCTAACCCGTAAGAAGACGCATCACAAGCAAGCCTTAATGGTAACCCGGGATCGTAGTGAGCCAGAATTTGGTCAGAAGCTATAATTTTTTTGATTTTTTTAAATACTAGCTCACATTCTGGATGACCAATAAAATTTTGAATTCTTCTTTAAAAGATTATATAAGGGACTTAGTAAAGTTGATAAATTTGGAACAAATTTTCCATAATAGTTTACCATTCCCAAAAAAGCTTTCAATTGAGTCACATCTTGCGGGAGGGGTAATTTCAAAATCGCTTCTATCTTTTCAGGATCCTTGCTAAGCCCATCCTTAGAAATAATATAACCTAAATATTTAATTTCTTTTTTGAAAAAAAACTACATTTCTTGACATTCAATTTAAATCCTACTTCTTCTAATCTTTTAAAAACCTCTTTAAAATTCCCTATATGTTCTTCTTAACATTCCTTCCTGTACAAATAATATCATCAAGATAAACAGCTACTCCCTTTATTCCTTGAAGAGTTTGATCAACAATTTTTTAAAAAATTGAACAGGCTGGCTTCGTTCCGAAAGGTAATCTTTCAACAGCATAAATTCCTTTCGTCGTACTCCAAGCCAGCAATTTTTTTGTTTCATCTTCTAAAGCTAACTGATTATAGGCTTGTGAGAAATCTAGTTTTGAGAATCTCTCCCTCCCTGTAAACTAGTAAATAAATCTTCTATTATGGGTAACGGGTACGGATCATTGTCTAAATACTTATTCACAGTTATTTTATAATCTGCACATAGCCTTAAACTACCATCAGGTTTTAAAATTGGAACAAGTGGTGTTCCCCAATCACTTTTTTCAATTTTTGTTATTATTTTCTAATTGTTCGAGCCTCCAATTCTTTATCAACTTATCACGAAATGCAAAAGGAAGCGATCTCGGTTTACAAAATATTGGCTTAACCCTGGGTATTCAATTTTAATTCGATTTTTGGTGTTTATAACATCCTAGTTCACCATTAAACAATTCATGAAATTTTTCTAATAATTCCTCTATCCCTTTACTATAATTATTTTCCATATTCAATTTTGGACTAATATTCTTGATTGAAAAACATTCTATATTAAACTTTTTTATTAAATC